>NQII01004637.1:158140-195236 GCA_002778355.1 Clitarchus hookeri
TGAACTTCGGGGCGGGGGGGGGCGATATATGATATTAAAGAATTTAACCGAAGATAAGTAGCTTTAAATTATGTACTATTCTTTTTCGTGTTTAATTCAGTTAGTAATGTTATGTTATTTTATGCAAATACTACGTATCGACGCACTCACTTCACAGCATTTCACGCAGTTTAAGCGTCAAAACCGAGCCCTAAAATGGTTACGCGAAAACGAAATTATGGTCTCAAATGTCCATGTTGCGTCGTAAAATCGTATCATTAAAGACAAGACCCATATTTTGAAAAGCATATTTTATTGGTTTCATTAGTTCATGTGATTTGATTTTATCTGTTTATAAAAATATATACCTACGGAAGCATTGCGGACAGTCACTGACGGAGCAGTCAAGAGCTATATGGCTAATGCATCAGTAACACAGCTAGGTAATAGCAGTGCAAAATGTCACTTATTTATTCAGTGAATGGAGGAAAATGGGTGTATTTCCACTGAATTTCTTGATAGAAAGTTCTTCGCTGATTGAAAAAGGGATATTCTCACTGTTACAGATTTAAAGTGTGGTTGGGTGCAAGGAGAGTAGCCCGCCATGTTCACGGATCCTCGCTTTGTCAAGACATCAATCAAATATGAACGATGTCTGATCCAAGAGTCTAAGAGTGCAAGAACGGTGCATGTTTGAGCGCCTCGGCATTCGCTTTTCTCCTACAAAACCAGTTGACATAAACAATATCCAATTCTGCCAGTGTCTATCCCTGTAAGTAATTAGATTTTTAAAAGTGTCAGCTCTTCCGGTATAGGAATGTTTGACTCCAATAACACGGAGTAAGCACGTAGTTCCCTGGTTTGTGTGAACAAAAAACTTGATATAAAGCGTGGCAAATAATAAAAATTATTATTTTCAACGCCTGAAGTGAAAAATTATGATGTAACCGAACCGGTTAACTTTTACGGTGATCTTTAAATCCAGAAAAATCTCGTATATGGCCGAAGTCTCATATTCCGTACAAGTAGAAGCTAACATTGGTTTTTAGCAAGTAGGTGGAGGATTTTGATTAGACTTTTATAATGAATTTTTTTTTAGAGCTATGCGATAAACATAAAATACAACTATACTGGACAGTATTTGCTGTTGTAAAAATTAATATGAAGTTAAAATTTAGTTATTTGATAGTATGAGCCGTCCTATTTATAAAAGTTCTTTGAACTCTCCCTTGTGATATTCCCAACTTGCAGCTGTGAAAGCCAAAACTAAATATTTAAATAATATTTAATAATTTTGCCTGATATCACAAAAAAATGCAGTAGTCAACACAAAAGGGATACTGTAGCTACGTAAATAAGCATCCATCATAAGCTACAGAATTTATTTGTTTATAAACTAGTTTTCAGTCCTTGCCACTTTCATTTTTTGTATTTTTTTCGGGTTAAACACAATGCCTTATATTTTGTCCTTCAAAACATTGAAAACTTTAGTATGTACTAATAGTATAATCATCACCCGTTGTATTTGTAAACAACGCAGAGATATTTTATACATTTTATTTGTTTTCGCATTTTGTCGTAGCTGTACGCGAACAGATGAATATTCAATTTTGAACTACCCTTTGAGATAAAGGCGTGTTTTCCCGATATTCCTTCTTGTTTCCAGTGAAATTGTTAGTTTCATATTTGTGGGTGCTACACTTACAAAACTTTAAGCTATATTTGAATGTTATTATACGTTTCCTTATATTCGAAATAAAACTTGCTAGTACTGCAAACCAGACCTGAAAGGCATGCGAGCCTGCTGTACTTGACAGACGATGCACACCGAGTTATGCACAGCAGTGCGAGTCTTGAAAGCACCTGTGTTTGCGGTGCTTCTCGCCTTTTCTCGAAGAGGCAAGCAGCGAGCGAGTGGGTGGATGGGCCGCAGTGTCACCAACTTCCGCAGAGTGTTCGCCGGAGCGTGAATCGTCTTTCTCTTTGACGCGAGGCAGGTGTTTCCTGTCGAGTTATCATAGGAATGACGCACAGCACCGCTGATCATCGATGACTGACGAACTCATCAGCCGTCTCCGCCAACTCTTCGTCGTCACAGTCTTGGAGAACCACTTCTAAGACAGACCGTTTGCGTATTCGGAGCGGAAGAATGCCAGCTGAACTCTTCCCTTTTCGCCGGCTCTCTTCTCTGTCGGAGTCTGCCTGCCATCTCCCTGTTGACTTTATCTTCCTCGCGACCCTCCGAACACAGTTGGGGCTGGANTTCGCCGGCTCTCTTCTCTGTCGGAGTCTGCCTACCATCTCCCTGTTGACTTTATCTTCCTCCCGACCCTCCGAACACAGTTGAGGCTGAATTCCAGACGGGAACGACGGTTGTGTTTAAGTTGCCCGTTTACTGACGCAGGGAACGAAGCTCGAATTTAATATGATCCCCGCCGTTTCGAGACGTCCTGTGCGGCAGCAGGTGAATACGACCTCTTAGCACGAAGCCAAAGGGTACATTTAATTACTCCGAAGATCATTTATCTTCGTCTTAGTAGGTGTTCCTGGTGCAAATAAACAAATTTTGATTGGGCTCTCTCCACGGCAGAGGTTAACCTCGGAAGATGAGTTTTCGGGTTAGAATACTTTAGATGCAAGTTCGGGTTAATTTAATGAGTAATGCCTATTTCCCTTCCCAATTAGTTTATCGACGTAAATCAGGAATGTAAAATTGCAACCATATGAATTGAAAAATTTTAAATGCAAAAGCATTATACTTTATATATAAGACGATATCTGGGCATTCCAACGTGCATGGCATGAAAGGAGGCCAAATTTAATAACAACGTATATTTAATCAACTGTGTTACGGAATTTCTATTTCTCCGGAATTAACACATTAAAATTCCTCCACAGGAAGTATTTTGGCTATAAAATTAACCCGATGCCTCTGAGTCGTAAGCAACCTTTGGTGCATATCGACTAACATAACGGAGTCCATCCTCGAAAATGTGTAGTAGATATATTTTTGGTGATTTTGTTAAATGAGCTATCCTCTTTTTGGCTTTGTTGGTCTTAAATAAAATATAGGACAATCGTAGACACGAATCCTAGCTTCTATACTCAAAATTGGCTTAGTATTCGACCAAGAAAAAATGACTCAATCACTAGATTTCCTCACAGCCATCGCAGGCAGAAAACTTTTCATAGTTGTTGTGGGTATTTTCGTGGAGTACTCCAACTCCCTGCTCTTCTTCTAATCTGTTAATCTTCATCCAGTCTGAGTTGACCCATATAACTTCTAGGGACCGTTAATGCTACAGTACTCTCATTGCATTCGTGAGGTCGGTTACAAATCACAACTGGCACCATATTGTTGCTCAACAGAGTAATTGCATCATTGTTTGCATTTAAATTCTACATAAAGCGCAATTAAACAACGCAAAGTAAAGTTTTGTCTTAAACATCCTCAAGCGTGAACTGATTGCCATATCGTTTGTTTTTTATGCTTATACATGTATAAACACAAAATTTAATTTAATGTCACTGCCTCAAGTTTTATATCTCACCCTATGGATCAACTTATATTACACACCGTTGAAAGTTTTAAGAACATTTTTCGTCAAGAGGTCCCCAATGTTTCCGTGATTTTTCAAACATATTCGATTTCAACATAATTAGTGGAAGCAGCATATGGTTCTGGCAATCACAATATCATTCAAATTGGTATGGGGAGGGGATGGTGGACACGATTATATAATGTTCATACTACTCACCTCCTGTAACGGCGACCTAGTTTCAGTTTCGGCTGAGGGTTTAGATCCGAATTCTCGCAAGTCGGAAAGGTAGTGGACATTGCCGTTAGCCAGAATATTTTCTCGGGATGCTTCGTTTCTCCCAACATTGCATTCTGGCGCTACTCCACTCTCACCATTGACGCTGAAGACCCCAATTGTTGGCCCGAATATCTCTCACGATCTTGTGTCTGCGAATTTTAAATTTATCTCTTTCCCTCGCAAGCTCGTTGCAACCCACATCAGTGCAATCTTTATCTGCCCATACTCCACGCTCACAATCCACTTGCCCCTTCTTTACTGTAAAAAAAATTAGAAAAAAAAAATTTTACTGTAGGAAAGATAGAGGGGAATCATTAAACGATTTCTCCTCTCACTGATAAAAGTGGAAAATGTAACTCATTTTAAGATTTTTTTTTTTCTTGTTAACAATATATTACCGAGAAGCAAGTGCGTATATGACGATAAGAATACACTCGACTGATACCAACATTTATACCGACGACTATGTATGTACATCCTCAACACGCATTAATCTTTAATCCAGTGTACTCCGTATGTCCCCTCCTTAAACATTCACCCGAACCAGGAAGGAAGAGACCGGTAAAAATAAATTATAGGAAAATAATGCATATTGCTAACTGAAGGTCAATCAATATCTCTTCTATTACGGTAGAGGAGTGTAAATATTTTGTAATGTATTTGTAACAAAGTTTATTTGTGAAATAATGGGTAAGAATGGGTGTGGATCGCTAACAAAAACCCCTACGCTCTTTCTCCTTGGAAAAGGAAGTGAAAATGTTTAAATGTTTTGTATAAGGAAATATTTTGAGTAAACAGGTGAAATATGAGACTATTTTGTACACGACCATAAGAAGAACTCAATCCCCCCCCGGCCCGTCCATCAACCCTCGACTCTCCGACTCCCTCGATTGGTCAATTCTGTACGTACACGTACCAGTCTTTATTCATCCTGGGGTGGCTGTGGTGCGTAGCGGCTAGATCGCTCGTCCCCCCCTCACCGTGCACCAAGACAAACCTGGTTCGATTCTCTGCGGGGTCACTTCCGGATTTTCGCAATCGGGAATCGCGACGGACGATGCCGCTGGTTGGCGAGTTTCCTCGAGGTTCTCCCGTTTCCCCCTCCCTTGCATTCCGGCGCTTCTTAATACTCACATCGCTTCACCCTCATTAGCTCTCCAGTCCTCGATGTTAAAAGCCACCCACCTCTCCACTCCACGCCTTTATTCATCCTCTCCATATTTCCCCCTTTTCCCTTGTGTTTTTTTTTTTTTTTACCTTATGAAGACCAGAGTTCTCTTTCTCTTCACAAATGCGAATCTCTAAGATAACCTACACGATGCCTTTAGCAAACTCCTTGCCATTTCTTCAGCCGAATCACTATTCAACTTGATTCATCTGCCATAAGCGCTTTCCCACGTCTACCCAGAGGAAACATATAATTCATTAATACACTGGAGAGCCAAAAAAACTGGTATACGCGTGCGAATGCAAATAACAGAGGTATGAAACCAATCAGAGTAACGCGATGCGGTCGGCAGCGCCTATATANACTCCTTGCCATTTCTTCAGCCGAATCACTATTCAACTTGATTCATCTGCCATAAGCGCTTTCCCACGTCTACCCAAAGGAAACATATAATTCATTAATACACTGGAGAGCCAAAAAAAACTGGTATAGGCGTGCGAATGCAAATAACAGAGGTATGAAACCAATCAGAGTAACGCGATGCGGTCTGCAGCGCCTATATAAGACAACAAACATCTGGTAAAGTTGCTAGATCGGTTACTGCTGCTACAATGGCAGGTTATCAAGATTTAAGTGAATTTGAACGTGGTGTTATAGTCGGCACACGAGAGATGGGACATAGCATCTCCGAGGTAGCGATACAATTTGGATTTTCGCGTATGACCATTTCACGAGTGTACGGTGAATATCGGGAATCCGGTTAAACATCAAATCTTCGACATCACTGCGGCCGGAAAAATATCATGAACGAGAGGGACAAACGACGACTGACGAGAATGATTAAATGTGACAGACGTGCAACCCTTTCTCAAATTGGCACAGATTCCAATGCTAGGGCATCAACAAGTGCCAGCGTACGAACTATTCAACGGACCATCATTGATATGGGCTTTCGGAGCCGAAGGCCCACTCGTGTACCGTTGCTGACTGCACGACATAAAGCTTTATGCCTCACCTGGCCCTGCCAACACCATTGGACTGTTTATGACTGGAAACACGTTGCCTGGTCTGACGAGTCTCGTTTCCAAATTCGCTTCTGCATTAAAAATAAGTGCTTAACTTGGCTTCATAAAGATACAACAGGAAAACACTACGTCTCTCCCCTTCCTATTTCCTATTCGACACCATTCATTCGTGAAAATAGATTAGGTGATCTTATAAAATGCATTTAAAAGGGAAAAACAGGTATATTTAATGTACACCTATACCATAACTAAATATCACCGTAACTACTAGCAAGAAATTAATTTTTATTGGTTTGAAACCCTGCTATCTTTAACATGTACTTAAACGTCCTATGGTAGGAATCCTGCGTCATTCAAAACAAAAGAAAGTGACAATAGGAGCCGACTGAGTTTAAAAATTATTGGCCACTAATTAAATTATATGAATATTGACAATAAACAAAGGAAGAGGATTTGTTGTGAAATGAATATTAAATAAAGTCCAAGTTAAGTCTACATTAAAGGTTAGAATAATTGCAATTCGTTTATGAAATATTGCGTCAAATAAGCCAATGTGCTGGTTTAGCATGTTTGGCAAGCTTTAAACCCTCATGTATTGCTTTCTCTGTGATAACATGAAACCAAAACATGGTAGAACTCTCATACAAACGAGTTATTTACTTCCTTTTAATGTAAGGAGAATTTCTAAATGTATCTGACAAAGCGAGCTGGCTCAGTAGTAAACCATTGAACTCGCTTCCTGGGCGGGGTAGGGGGGACACTGGTTCGATTCTCGATCCGGCCATCCTGATTTCGATTTTCAGTGGTAAATATCTGATCATTTGAAGGACGTACTTTGTGGGAACATACGGCAAAGACTACACAAATTACTTACCATTTCGCTTTATTCGAGGAAGACATATATTTTCCTCCTTAAAACATTTAAACATAAAAATTGTTAAATTATTTTCTGAAAATATTACAAACTTAAATACTGTAGTAGTGCGTGAAGAAATTTCCCATATTGTTCGGACTGATGTTCTTAGAAAAGGTGGACGAAGTTTTCTGGCGAGGGCCGCAGGTCCCGAGAGGAACAAACCTAAACACAAAGGGCGTTTCTTCAGCCGCCCTAATTAATGCTCAGAAGAATGCCGGGCTTCGGGAAACAAATTAGGTAAATTTTAAGCTGAGTAATACCCTCGCGTCATCTCGTTTAACAAGAAAATCTCATAAAACAAACTGGAAAACGCGTGCACGGTGTCGTAAATTCTTTTCCGTGTGTTTTTATTACCAGCGCGTATTATCTCCGGCGATGTACAAAAGGCCCTCACGCCTTCCACTCTCCAACACGATATATTATGCAAGAAATAGAAACCTTTTAGTAACAAGCTTTCTTGCGCGTGAGAAATGTTATTGTCTGTTTTTTTTTAAGTGGCAACGCCCGAATGCTCCTCGTCGTTTGTGGCACGCTGGAGAACATGGAACAATTCTCAGCTGCTGGTCAAACCATGACCCAACTGAATGAAACAACTTTAACATCCAGAGCTTTTCTTTCTCTCGCCTACTTTCTCATTCCACCTCTCATAATTTAAACCGTTTTTTAGTAAATATAACTGCCAGATTAGGAATCGCGCAATAAAAATACGAATACAAGTAATTGTGGTTCGCGGGTGCTCTTTGAGGAAGAAATCATACCGGAGAGAGAGAGTATTCGCAGTTCCTGGCGGTACATGTCTTAAGTCATGTTCTGGCTGCTTATAACTTTTATTTTTGCTAACTTTCCTCAGAGGGTCTTGTCTTTGTCGTCCTTAAAATTGAAAGTGAAGTATTATTGTGACAATCACTGAATTTGGCTTTCATCGATGGTATTAATTTTAACTATTACAGTATTGCGTTATTACATCTCTTATGCCTCTGTAAATTCAGTTATTTCATCGGTTCATTACTTTATTTGTGGTGTGGCAATGGGAAACACATTACATTACGGAAGAGTCGCGTTTATTGATGATGTTTGTTTCAGCGCTGTTGTTAATTTAGGGTATGTTTCCATATAGCAATGGCAGTAATGCGATTACTTTAATTGGTAATGTTTCTTTTGTTACTTCATATTTCAATGTGTGCCGTGTTAAACTGACTAAACATTTAAATCTTTTAAGTTCAACATAGATTTCTTGAGAATTTAATATGTGGTATTACAGCCCAACTTTGTGATTTATTGCGATTTTTACTGAGATTGTATTTTATCATTTGCAATTATAACTTTCGTGTTTTAAGTGTATAATATCACATTATATACACACAATAAGTTTCATGATTCCTGATACATACTTCTAGTGATTGTAGAGGGCACATGGAAAAAGTTTTGATGAGAGACCGTGGAAACGTACTGTTTCGGCGCTACATGGATGACACGGATTAGGAATTCGAATCTCACGCCTTACTTAGGTCATGAGCTCTTACCTGTGTGCACTACAAAAGCTGCTCGGTGTGATGACCATGACGTTCGCTGCACGCATTGTATCTGCAAAACAAAACCTGGAGTGTGCTGAATCACTTCTACTGAGCCCAAAATTCGTACAAACAGACCTTCATCCAATGCCACAGGGGTCTCCTATACATGACTCTTCATGTGGCGTCACACAAAAAGACGAGAGGAGTTAAATCCGGCGATCGATCCACTATGACCTATCCATCTTTCTCCGAATGTTGGGTCGAGATGTTGTTGGAAGGCACATGAAAAATGTGCCGATGCGCCATCATGCTGGAACCACTTTTGATAACGAATGTTCAGTGGCACATCTTCCAAGACCTCCAAAAATACTTCTTGCAGGAATGTCAGATACGTGTGACTCATAAGACAGCACGGAAGAATGTACAGCCAAATCACAGGACCATCGATGATACCTGCCCATAAATTGACGTTTAAACACTGCTGAAATCCGTGGGAATGTGTTGTAGGAGGGTTTCCTTCATCCCAAATGTGTCGAAAGTTTAAAACCGCTTTCCTGCTGAAACGAGGTTCATTGGTGAAAATAATGTGGTGCGGAAACTCGGACATGTCCACACAACAGTGTAGGAACCAAGTACAGAAGTTGAGACGGGGCGAATAATAGGCTAGACTCATTGCTAGTACCTTCTCGGGGTGGTAAGGGTGTATNAAGTACAGAAGTTGAGACGGGGCGAATAATAGGCTAGACTCATTGCTAGTACCTTCTCGGGGTGGTAAGGGTGTAGTTACTGTTCATGCAGAACACGCCAGCCTGCTATGAGGCACATTCATGGCACATACTTGTCGACGAGTTCTCTTCAACTAGATGAAGTGCCTCCGCTTCGAAGTCGAAAGTGTAGCGTTTCCAGGAAACACCACAGTTAGCCATGTTACCTTCGAAAGTGCCTGTTCCCCACAGCCGTTGTTATTATCTGGAAAATATTGCATGTCATAGATTCACGCAATGCGTAAAATTCTCCTGATACATGCGTTGAGCACCTCTATTATTGCATTGAACCTCGTTGTAAATTAACAACCGACGTGTTCTCAGGAAATGTGTATTCGGCCGTTCTGTACTGGACCGCATNATTGAACCTCGTTGTAAATTAACAACCGACGTGTTCTCAGGAAATGTGTATTCGGCCGTTCTGTACTGGACCGCATTCATCATCGACTGAATGGCAACTGTAGTGACAGTCGAAGCAGTACATCAAATTTTAAACAGACGAAATGTAGCATCACGTGATATCATACATCCCCGTTGTCGAGTTTGGCTGCCTACTATGAGGCAAGCGTTTTTAAAACTCGATTCACGTCATCCTGGTAGCACTGCAAAGGTACATTTCTTGACATGTCTTCTTCATAAAAACTTTAAGTGCCCTATACAACCCTTAGAAATGTATGATATGAATTATTATGCAGTCTGTATATTGTGACGGTTGTCACATCACTACATTCACCTACGCGTCAGAAAATGCTGTTTCGATATATGCTATGTGTTACCAGGGGACCGAGACCCGAGGACACGTTGCACATACCTGGTGGTGGTCTGGTGGTGGACCGCTTCGACGGTACTGTCTGCTCATTCGAAGTGCCGAGAGAAATGTTCTGCGCGGGGTGAGGTTTCGCTCCTTCGAAGCATTGCATTTTCCCCTCCTTACATTCTGCTGAAGACTGCATGGTGGGCGTGACGTCACGAAGAAACAGCTATCCAACTGGATGGAAACTATTATAATGTGCTCTGACTTTCGAGACACTCTTTGTACTAGAAAACGACTGAATAAAAAGTATGTTTTGCTATGTTTCGAGAGAGAAGCCAGAGAGACTTTCATGAGGGCGAAACTATATGTTCCCAAGGGAGAGATGGGTTATGACAAATTTTATACCTAAGTTAGGTAATTGAAAGTTTTATATTGTAAATTATTTATCATCATCAATATATTGGAGAATATGATGGTGTATTTTTGTCGGCAATATTGTAACTTATACATGTACATATGAGGGGTTTTATGATAGTGAATTTGTATAGGACTGTTGGTCGAGTTTTTAATATTATCCTTTTATATATTCTGGTGAAAGAATTGTTCTCAATACATAAATTTTGTATTTTTTGTACTTTCTTAAGGCACTATTACAAAACAAAATGTTTGCATTAATGTACATCAAAGAAAAGGGAACACTGTTTTAGGTACATTTTCACAAATTCTGGTTATCTAGCTGCTGTTTTGTGTCCCCTGACAGTTGAGTTTCTTTAGACTCTGCTGCTTGAATTTGAATTTCAGTTCATTTAATGGAAACCCACTGATTGAAGGGAGATACATGTTATATGTCTTTGTGTCGGAAACCCTTCGTTACAATATAGGTTTTTGACTTTTTAAATTTTCATCTTCCACTTTCCAATCCTCGAATAATTTAAGATCATGATATTTGTCACAGAAACGCCTGAAACTCGCTTGCCCTCTTTCAGTATAATTGTACATTATTCATGTAGGATACATTAAAGATCAGTAACGAAGGAAAATTTTGGCTGACTTCTTTAGTTTATGTAGGTAAAATGTTCAACACATTATTTTCTTCTTATTACTTTTAAACAAGCATTCTTATAAAATAACTGTTTTGTTAATTAGGTTTTCTTGGATTCCACGTTTTACCAAAATGTTTGAAATAACCATATCTTTACTCTATCAAAAACATTTTTATGTATAGTATATTGGTAGATTTAATTACGTTGCTTTATTTTTCTCACTCACCTACGCAAATGAAAAAATGCCTTTACTAAATCCATCATGAGATAAAAAAATTAATTATTCCACAATTGAAACCCGCTTCTTATTCAATATTTTAACATACGAGGATTATCTTTCAAGTAACAGGCCTAGGCACTTCTAAAGCTGTACACTTTGTAGTATAGTTTGCCTGTGGGCTTTGGTGAAAACTACAGATGTTGTGTCATCTTTTCGGGATCGATCGTAGGGTGAACTGAAGACACCCTGCAGCTCCGCATGCCACCCTTCCTGTCTGNTGTGTCATCTTTTCGGGATCGATCGTAGGGTGAACTGAAGACACCCTGCAGCTCCGCATGCCACCCTTCCTGTCTGAATGCTCAAGAGCCAGTTTTCAGCAATAAATTGCTCGCATGCACAAATCTATGGTTTCCCAGGAGTGTTTGCGTCATTTTTCAACGATAATGTGGCCTGTCTGGTCACCTGATTTGTCGCCTAAAGAACCTTTTGGGATCAGACGGGATCCTAGCTTCCTCCATGTAGAAATTTTCTTAATTTGAAGCAAAATTTGCAACAAATGNGTGTGAGATGGTTCGACGAGGTAGCTTCTAAAGGTACCCTTCTACTGTTTCATGTGGTGAAGGACATTTACCTGCCATAATAATATATTCGCCACTTACATATATATATTGTCTGCACTATCGCATAAATAAAATTTAAATTTGAATCAAAAATTTTCTTTTTGATCGCAACATTTAATTTGCAATAAGTGTACTTCAAGTATAGATGTTTCCTATTGCTTTTGATTGATTGAATTGCCTTTTTGAACTCATTTTCGTCCAATTTTACACCTGCCAGCTACGTAAAACCCTCCTAGCAACACGTCTGAAACGTCTACTATCCACGGCAGTATTTTCGAAAATTCTTGTGAAATGATATGCAACTACGTGAAGCAGATGTCCTACCTTTTGATGCGGAAACACCACGTCGTTTTCCTGCGCTGCCTTGGGCAAGGCAGCTATTGTGGTCGGTCAAGTTGGGGCAGCATCGACGGTGAAGACGCCTCGGATGGTCATCACGCCACGCACAGAGCTATTCTGCTGGTGCGACGAAGAGTCTCCAAGCCCGCCACTTAGCAGCGCTAGTATCGCCGTCACTTGTTGGAGCGTTGTCATACGGAATCACCCCAGCGCTGCATGTGGCGATATTTACAAGAAAAAGAGACTATTTTCTTACATTTTGAAATCTGCTCTCGCAGAACGGTAGGTTTCTCACGTTTGTAACCAAACCCTCACACTGGTGCAATTGTTAGTTTTAGTGACGGAAGTAAAAAATACAATTAGGGACTGTGCGGTGGATCAGACATCTTGTAATGTTAGGAGGTATGTTAAAAAATATGAATCTAGAAAGTTTCCGCCTAGGCTTTGTTTTGTTTGCTGCAAAAGTAACCATGTGGCAAAAGATTTGTTTCGCAGATAAATCTATTCGGAACATAAATCAAATGAATCGGGAAAAGTCAGGAATGTCATTGAAGGGACTTTTGCTACACAGACAGGGGAAACAGTTGTGACGTCACCAAGTGTAAATAAATTTCAAGATTTACAATGGGTTTTTTTTTTGTGAGAAGAAGGGGCACATTAAGGCAACAAATCCCCAAAGGGAAAAGGTAGTGGGATGGCACAATATAACCAGTTTAGCGTTTCAATTAAAGTATGGGTTATTATATGTGCCCGTAGTAATTGCTGATCAGGTGAAAGTGTTGGCACTTATTGATTTAGGAGCAACTTGTTCTATTGTGAACCAGGAATTATGTAATTTATTATTGCGGAATGTACCAGAAGGCTTGATCCAGTTACAAAAGAGGGAAGCAATCGGATTTTTGCTTGCGAATGGGGGAGTGATTAGTTCAAACTCTATCGCAAAATTTAAAATTAAAATTGATCATTTCTCTTGGAAATTTGTATTTACGGTTTTACCAGGTTAACGTCATTATTTGATATTATGTGTGGATTGAAAAGACACATGACAGTTTGAATCTATTTCGTAAAGATTTACTGTTTGATGTTAGTAAAGAGCAGCCGGTTGCGATTAAATCAAAATGTTTTCGGTGTTATGAGGTGACAGCTAGTGAAATGAGAACCAGGAAAAACAGAATGAAGATTAGCAAGCAGAATCTGCGAATGCAATAACAGTAAATTTATGGCATTATACTAAATGTCCCATAGTTCTAAGGCTTAAAGATCAGGAACCAGTTTCATCTGTACTATACCATGTAGTACCACCTAAATTAAAATCTTTCAAACATCTAGTTCATGGCTTGCAAGATCAGGCTATTTTGGAGCCTTCTGAGTAGTGTACCTATGCCGAAGCTGAGACAATGTATTTTAAAAGGGAGCTGTGTGGCTGTGGCTGTGGCTGGTGGTCTTCGGCTCGACTCGGACGAGCTCGGCAATCTTCGGCTCGATTCAGGGGTGCTCGGAAGCTGTCGACTCAGGATTGTAGAACGTACCCGAAGATGCTCGACAGATACGTCCACTAATTCAAGCATACATGCTTGTTTATGGTAGCCATACTTTTTTATAGGCATAGAGTATGCCAAATCGAATATCTGTATTTCGTATCCTATTTTAAAAATTATTTTCTCATCTGACAGATCACCTACGCATAAAATGTACATGGTGTAATTTTGATGCTAACTATAGTTATCGGATTTATAAAGTCAATTTTCTTAAAAAAAAAAAACTTTATGTATTGGAAAGATAAATTTTTTAACAAATTAAAAATTAAGCGAATTTTAAATTTCGTATCTGCGTCGACTTTTGCGAAGCCATGCAGGACTATTTATCCACCACCCCCCTCCTCACTCTCTTTCCCAATATATTTCTTTCACCTTCTAAATTCACGTCAGTTTACTATCAAGTCTATATATTTTACTTTAACAATTTTAATTCATCGAGTTGCCTTTTTTTTTATTCGTAACGATACATCGTGTGGTTTATTTATAAGTAATTATTGTCTAATTAAATTAAAACCGATCACCTCTCTGCCTCGAGTCGTGCTGTAAGTATTATATGGTTCCTTCCCAAAGACCCATCTGCCAAGACATACATGCCCAACATTAAAAACCGGAAAGGACAGCACAAACAAATTTTAAAAAACACGTAAAGGTCTGAATTGAAAACTTAGTTTTTTTTTTTTTTTCAAATTTCAGATCTGCACTTATTGGCACCTGAAAAAATAATTTCCATGCATTTACACCATAGGCAGCGAAATTACACTAGCAACAATTTCCCCGTAAAAGTAATACCATCTATTGTTATTCTTAATCCAGAGGGGAGATAAAGAGTTATATGCAAATGCTTTGGGACTTGCACTTCCGTCTATATGCACACTGAGAAAGTATGCAAATGAAAAAGTGTATTTCTCTTACCCCATTCTTCCATGGTAGCTTACCATGTGTTTATTTAGGTACAAGCGAGGTGCGTGGTACTATATTTTTCCCGTATACAAGTAAATGTTAAAAATATACGTATATATTTTAGAGTTGGCCGTGTTTTATGAAGGAACAATTTATTTTAAGGAATCTATAGCGTAACCAAGTGTAATCATTGTAACGAATGTCTTTTCCAAAACTTATTATTTCAACTGTGAGTATTTCTCTCTCTTTCTGTGGGCACAAGCAGCAGTAGGGATCTGGGAAGGCCAGCTCCTCAGCTATGTGATGTCTGTCCAGCATAACATGACCACGCGAACATGCATGAATGCACACTCACACTTTTCAGTTATAATAGTATCCCGACTGCTACAGTTCCCAACATTTCTAGTTTGAGTGCGCCGATGTAAAAAAAAGTTATGATGACCTCACATTGCTTGCTTGTGACGTCTCAGGTTCTACGAATATGTAAGGCGATTAGAGCTGCCCAACTTCATAGTTCATCTGATGCGAGATCGGATCGACTTTCCTCTTCTGACCTTCATGGCTAACGTTATAGTTAGTTATTTTAAGCTACACTGCTCGCTCACGTGTGGCTGTTAGTCATGTGACACCTTGGACTCAGCATATAAGTTTGACAGAGTAACCCAACGTCACAGTTCTTCGTCTGATGCATGAGCATGATCGTTTCTCACTCCTAACACTCTCAGCTATCAATTCTGTAAGTTTTTTTACTCTGCACTGTTCGCTTGTGATTGGCTGTTGGTCACGTGACAATCGGGCTCAGCAGGTGTATAAGGCAGGAAGAATCGCGTATCGTCTCAGTTCTTCGTCTGATGCGACAGGTGACAAATCGTTTTCTCTCTTCTAACCATCTTAGCTCTCAATTCGGTGAATTATTCTACGCCACAATGCTCTCTCGTGATAGGCAGTTGGTCATGTGAAAATCGAGTTGAGCAGGTATATAAGGTGGGCACATTCATGTATTGTCTCAGTTCTTCGTCTGATGCGACAGGTGACAGATCATCGTCTCTCTCCTAAACTGCTTAACGATCATTTCTGGTAAGTTATGTTGCGTTCGGCTCATCCGTCACATTGGTCATGCTCTAAAGAACGCGTACATATTTTCGCACCAAAGTAAAAATTTTCTCAAATTCACATATTTGCCCAAATCAGCAAACCACTATAGCATTTATTCCGTGATATATGACATGGGACATTCGTAGCTTTAAATCAAACTTACTGCAACATGTATTTATTTTATGTTTATATTTATCTGCCTATGCCATGTGTGTGTAGTTAACTTATTGCGTAGCTCCTAAAACCTTTTTACATATTAATTTCATATTTTTAATATTTTCTCCGTAGAGATCATGATGAAGCGTACATTTATTGGCGTCTTCGGCTGTACGATCGCTGGCTCCAGCTGGACTGCCTAAGTCGTCGGCGATGCCATTCGCTCCGCCATCGACTGGGTGTGCAAATGCGATACATCGACACCCATGTCGCTTCTGCAATAAATCTTCGTGTTCAACCACGATGCTCAAAGGCACGAGAAGTATGGCTGCGCGAAGAATGCAGATCGAATGAAATATAGACGCTTCTGCCACCAGAGTTATACAGGATGGTGACTAGTAGGGTACTGAGTTACTGTACTTTGGTGCAGACTAAGGGACCTGTGTTCGAGAACAAAAACTATTTTTTAAAAATTTTCTATCGGACTTAGAAAAAACTGATATTTTTTGCCCAGTGATTGGAGGAATATATAATAAAGGTGAAATAAGAGTTATAAGATATTAATTCAGGCATAGGAATAAAATATATACTTAAATGTTTAAGCAATATCCATCGGATAGGCACGTCGTGGGGTCCTTCGTTTGAAAATCGGGGTAGGCAATGTGTAAGTATGAAGCCTATTAGGGAGATTATGAGCGAGAATATATAATTTTTCTGTGCTTGGGTATAGCAGATTGCGCGCACTCGTAAATGGCGATGCGATATAGAGGGAATGGGAGGCTCTGTAGTGGATATCTGGCAGCACGTGAAAAATGAAAATTGTCATCGAAATAGCATATATTTCACTTAGTGCTATCTATTATTATAGGCCTAAAACACGGAAAGGCTCTGTGCAGCCCTAGGAATCATAAAATGTGGTGGGCGAGGTTTAACACACATGTGCAGAGATGTCAAACGAAACAAATCAATATGCTTATCTTTATGAGCGGTAAGCCAATATAATATGCATAAATAGATTCTGAGCTCTCCGAAACAAACCGCAAGTATCTATATGACCTCAGTGCCGAGATATAATCGTTTTTGTGTAATATTAAATCTGTTGAGTGGGAATCGTACCATAAACACAGCCAAAAAAAACTGTAAATGCCGCGAAATAGACGTCAAACGTAAAAAAAAAAACCGCTAGTATATTGAGTACAGAGGCTTTCTGCGTATTCTGAGGTATATAAATAAAGGTAAAAAACCACCACAAATTCAGGGAAGTCACCAAACATCACTGCTTCTGAGAAAAACCCGTAGTTCCACGATCATAAATGCCATGTGCTAACTTGGAGGCAGAGACTTGTGTTAAAAACACTTGGGGTGAGGTGGTACATGTACTCGGTGAACTAGAAAAATTGTGTATGTACAAGACACGAAAAATGCTTCCTAATAAACTAATACCCCGACGAAACCTGCCCGAACGACAATATAACTTGTAAAACTAAGTTAAGTATACATTGGGAATGTTTCTAAGCGATGACAAAGTCACATACACTGAAGAGCCAAAAAAACTGGTACACCTGCCTAACATCGTTTAGGGTCCCCGCGAGCCCGTAGAAGTGCCGCAAGACGACATGGCGTGGACTCGACTAATGTCTGAAGGTATGCATGAGGCAATTCATACCATGAATCCTGCAGGGCAGTCCAAAAATTCATAGGAGTGCGAGGCGATGGAGATCTCTTCTGAACAGCACGTTGCAAGGCATCCCAGATATTCTCAATAATGTTCATGTCTGGTGATTTAGGTGCCCAATGGAAGTGTCTTAAGTCAGAAGAGTGTTCCTAGAGCCACTCGGTAGCACCTCTTGACATGTGGGGTGTCGCATTGTACTGCTGGAATTGTCCACGTCCGTCGGAATGCACAATGGACATGAATGGGTGCAGGTGATCTGGCAGGATGCTTACGTATCTGTCATCTGTCAGAGTCGTATCTGGATGTATCAGGAGTCCCATTTCATGTCAACTGCACACGCCCCATACCATAACAGAGCCTCCACCAGCTTGAACAGTCTCCTGTTGACATGTAGGGTCCATGGATTCATGAGGATGTCTCCATACCCGTACACGTCCATCCGCCCGATACAATTTGAAATGAGACTCGCCAGACCAGGCAACGTGTTTCCAGTCATCAACAGTCCAATGGCGGTGTTGGCGGGCCCAGGCGAGGCGTAAAGCTTTGTGTCGTGCAGTCAACAACGGTACACGAGTGGGCCTTCGGCTCCGAAAGCCCATATCCAAGATGGCCCGTTGAATAGTTCGCACGCTAGCACTTGTTGATGCCCCATCATTGAAATCTGCGCCAATTTGAGAAAGGGTTACACGTCTGTCACGTTTAATGATTCTCGTCAGTCGTCGTTTGTCCCGTTCGTTCACGATCTTTTCCGGCCGCAGCGATGTCGAATATTTTATGTTTTACCGGATTCCCGATTTTCACGGTACACTTGTGAAATGGCCGTACGCGAAAATCCAAATTTTATCGCTACCTCGGATATGCTATGTCCCATCTCTCGTGCACAGACTATAACATCACGTTCAAAGTCACTTAAATCTTGATAACCTGCCATTGTAGCAGCAGTAACCGATCTAGCAACTTTGCCAGATGCTTGTTGTCTTACACTGGAGAGCCAAAAATACTGGTAAAGGCGTGCGTATGCAAATAACAGAGGTATGATACTAATCAGAGTAACGCGATGCGGTCGGCAGAGCCTATATAAGGATATAATCTCACATATTATTGTGCTTGGAGGTATGTGTAAAACGTTCTCTATATTTTCTCTTAAATGCAGGAGATTGACTTAGGACAGTTAGTGTTAATGTGGACCCCTCCATTAAACTGAATAAGACTATTTGTATCATCCACGACTGTTTAAAATTTTAATTTAATTTTGATATGTATATTTCAGTATCTAAGAAATCCACAAAGCAACGCTGATGAATCTTTCCAATCAATGCGAAACAGTGCTACAAGAATAGCTAACAAAGATTTGAAATCAATATAGATGGAATAATATTTTAAACGGTTACACCTTCGTATTAAGTTAACATAAAAATAGTCTTGCGGTGACATTATTGTTCATTGTTTTAATGGTGTATCATAACCTAAATATTTTGTTNTTAATTTAATTTTGATATGTATATTTCAGTATCTAAGAAATCCACAAAGCAACGCTGATGAATCTTTCCAATCAATACGAAACAGTGCTACAAGAATAGCTAACAAAGATTTGAAATCAATATAGATGGAATAATATTTTAAACGGTTACACCTTCGTATTAAGTTAACATAAAAATAGTCTTGCGGTGACATTATTGTTCATTGTTTTAATGGTGTATCATAACCTAAATATTTTGTTTTTTTTTTAACTTTCCTTTGTGTTATATAATTGTACACATTTCTTGGAAGATTTAATCTTCCTTCTATTGTAGTNTTTTTTTTTTAACTTTCCTTTGTGTTATATAATTGTACACATTTCTTGGAAGATTTAATCTTCCTTCTATTGTAGTAATGACAGCTATGAGCAGTTCAGTTGGGCAATCTTCAACCGCATCAGTATTGCTACTGCTTCACACCGCACAATTTTGTGAGGAGCCGTACATCGATAAATAAAAGAACTGATTTAACCTCTCTGACAGAAATTAAAAACCATTAATTGAGCATACATCGACCTACGAAATGACTAGCGTGTGGTCACATTTGTGCCGCAAATACAATTTTCTGCATAATACCTATATAATTACGGCTACTGCGAACAGGTGAGTTTAAGAGAATATTTATGGAATGAATCTGACTAAGGTTGTGTGTATAAGGTTAGTAATCAGGTAACTGTGGTATTATTACAAAATTCTAGTGGGCGTATTAGAATTCGTAAGGTATGGTGGTCCTAGTAAAAAAATAACTAAATTTGATTTTTAATTAATTTACAATGGCACAAATATTTACACAGATTCTATCTACATTGTTAAATTACATAAATGCACTATTACTGTTGTTATTCTCAGTGAGCGCAATATTTAACGTCAATCTCAATTATAATTAAACTCCTTGGAGCCCACAAATCCGGATAGGCTTATCTGGTTTACATGGTGGCTAACCTTTGTAAATCTCCATGCTTTTCTCGGACTACTACTCTCCTCCTGAAACACTGATTTACTAGCTCAAGTGAGACAGGGCAGTGGAAGTGATGCAGAGAATCAAGCGTGTAACAGCATTGTAAAAGCTGGGTTGAGAGAATATGAAGAACTAGGTAGATGAGGGGGGGAGTGATAAACGAGTTAAATGCATAGGGTGACTGCCTATCAGAGTGAATAAATGTTTTTTGTGGTAATCGAGGAATAATTGGATGTAGGACACCTTTGAATTAATATATTAAGTTCATAAAATTAGTTAATAACTTTATGTAATTTTCATTCAAAGTATTTTTTTACCATTTGTATTAATATTTTTGCAGAAACCTTTTTGGAGCCACACTTGTCATCAACAAATAAGTATTCATAAGATTTTATTTGAGTTTTCCTCGGGGGGAGGATTTTTTTTTTATTTCGATGTTAGTATAACATAAATTCAAGGTCAGAGAAGGTGAAAGTTAACCAGAAAAGTCCAATGAAATGCCACTGATAACAAATGTAGTCGCATTTTCATTGCGCTGGAACCGAACCGGCCAAATTACAATAACTAATTAATTTTATTAATTGGCTTCGTCAGCTTAGGTGAAGCCATATGCTGAAAATATACTTTTTTTTTTGTGTTTATTTTGAGCTGGGCCTTACTTCGAGCAGTTACGTGGAGAAAGGCTAAAGGTGATGGCATTTCTTGGTTATAGAAGTATGTGTATAACATGAGGAAACAAACTTAGTGCTAAACTTTCGAATCATGCCAAGAGTTAATTTTGGTCCAGTTAGTGGCCTAGATGGCTTGAAAAATCTCTAGCAGTTTCTGACCACAAAACATACTGACGTGTTCCACACAACGTCTTTCTAAGCCGATGCACAGCCGAAGCTTACAACAGCATAATTAACTGTTCAGAGAGACATGATAAAAATAAATAACGCTTCGCAAGCGACGGAAAGTCTTACACGGCACGGGAACTTTAATTAAAATCTGGTGTGAATCTAGTGAGAGGAGGTGGTGATAAACCGTAGCGCATGGGGTGTTCGATTTCCAGGAATGCTGCGGGCGAGCAGACGAAGCTCGCGCGGATGAATCGATGAGAACACAAAAGACTGGCGATAACGTCACGCAGGGAGGCCGGGAAAGCTATGCGCTATCCTTCTGCACTCCACTGCCTGCTCTTTCCCTTCTTGCTAGCACTCCGAGACGACAGTGGCGAACAAAACTCCAAAACTTATTATTGCAGCGACGAATTATGTGGGCTTGGACACAGTTCATACGCTGTTCACGGTAAAACGAGCACTTTTGAAAGCCATACTTACGATCTACTCGTACGAGGATTGTGTATTAATCCACCATAAGTAAAATCAACATTTCCATGAGCCTCAGCACTTTATTAATGTGTTAGGTAAGTGGAACTATGATATTATGATTCATTAAATATTTTACAAATGTGCTAAATCTTACACTAATCTACGTACATTCTAATAATGCAGGAAGGAAAAGAAATAATTTCAGTATTCAAGAATCTTCATTTAGCCCTTTCAATTCGGCGATTAGGCTCCCGCCTACCTAGCGCTTTTTTCTGCGTTTGATGTGAGAAGCGCGGAAGCGCGGAAGCGATGAAGGTGACAATACCGCGTGCATCAAGTTCGCCATCGCCTCTAGCGCAAAGCTCTCAACTAGCGCGCAGTATTTTCGTCGCACTGTGTTAACCTATGGAACTTTCAGCGGTGGCTCTATTATTTTAAAGGTGAAAAGTCTGTAGGAAGGTTCAATGCAGGGCCCTTGAGTAGATTTGTGTGTATCTGACGCATATATATTGAGGTATATCACTTGTGAAAACGCCGTTTTTAGCCATTTTGGAATGCTCTGAAATGGAGTTTTTAATGTGTGTGACGTATTGAAAGCACGCAACAGCCCTCATCTGATATGTGTGTTATTTTCGTACATCAGCACATTGGACGCACGTTTGATAGTTTCGTAGAAAAAACTAGTATTTCAAACATTCTGCAACGCATTTCAAAACCAAATAGGCGGGAGCCTTAAAACGTGGAACTAATTTCCCTCCAACGCTACCAACGTTAATAGGTGCATGATAGTCAGTGTGCCTTTTTTAATATACGCAGGTAAGGTCAGTGACTGTTTTCAAATGTTGTTTTCAAAAGTACTGATTTAACCGTAAATACCCTTTTTATAAAGAAAATGGGGGCGTTGTTGTTGTGGACATGGCCGTGGATTTTACGTGAACACGTCTGCGGCTAGTCAGTGTGCCTTTTTAAATATACGCAGGTAGGGGCAGTGACAGTTTTCAAAGGTTGTTTTCAAACGTACTGATTTAACCGTGAGCAATCTTTCTATAAATAAATTCGTGTTTGTTGGAAATATGGTCGTGGGTTTTACGTGAATACGTCTGCGTTAGAAGGTTTTTTTTGTGATGTGGGAACTAAATTAACGTATCGAAGGCTTTTGTGGTGTAAATCAACAGATCCAGAAGAGTTCTTTCGTGTTACCCTAGTACATCGGAGTTGCGAGATATACTGCCCGGAGAATTTTCGCCTATAACCAAAATTACTGCTAGTCGCCGTGGACCCCCACGGACGCCTCGCACATGCGTGGCTCCAACTCAAGGCCAAGGGCACATCGTAGTCGTATACCCGATCAAACTAGATGGCATTTATTTCAATCTTGTTATTAGTCACGAAGTTATAGAGTCGAAATTGATCACTTTGCAAACGTTCATCGCCTTTTCCGTCCTAGTACCTCAAGTATCGGTCTGCCTTTAAAAAGAATTTACGTCAAAAAATCCATCTTAATCTAGAGGGCAGCTCCAGTATTTTAGTATGTAACGCGATTGTTATCTGAACTTACTGTAAGTCAGATATTGTTTATTTAGTAAAACTTGGCTTTGTTGTTCACTGAAACTTAAACAGTTACTTTAGTGAAATGCTACTCTTTGGAACTTCTGTGACTGATTCTCTCCTGACTGGCAAATCAGTGAAATTCACTAGGAATCAGCGTCCAGGATAATGTTATTTGCTCTAAATCAGAATGAAAAAAAAAANGGCAAATCAGTGAAATTCACTAGGAATCAGCGTCCAGGATAATGTTATTTGCTCTAAATCAGAATGAAAAAAAAAACGTTTTAGTATTGGCATTTAGTTTTAAAAAATTATCTTTCGGATTTTAGTAATTACAGAAGAGCATNAAAAAAAAAACGTTTTAGTATTGGCATTTAGTTTTAAAAAATTATCTTTCGGATTTTAGTAATTACAGAAGAGCATTTTTCACACACACCCACACACACATATGCATATATACAAATATATATAATGCAATTTTATTTCACCTATGTGTAGGAATTTTCACTGCTTCAGAGTTTGAGTGCGTGTAGTCCGAGAATTTCCGTCGAATGACACATCAACCGGCCCAGTCGATGAATATATTTATGAAATGTCCTACTGAACAGCATTCATTATCATATATTTTTTAATTAGTTGTTTTAAAATTCTAGGTATCTGTGGCTTAAAAATGACGTTCTGTTGACCATTTGTGTTGCTATTAAATTTTCCCGTTTTTGTCACCGGCTCATTTAAACAGGTTAACTGCATAAATAATATGCCCTGACGACATGTTGCATGAATAATACGTTCACTTTTACGCAAAGATGTGAAGTATAAAACTTAATTATGAAACATGTGCAAGCCGATCTGCATTCTCAGTGCGTTTCGTTTGTCACCCGATCCTTTACGGAAACGTAACCAGAAGTGTATGGCAAAACTTCGGAGACCAGGGCGGCAGGTGTGATCTCGCCAAAGCAAAACGAATAAGAAGCACCCGAGAAACTTTTCGATAAACAGTTAGGCTGTGACTTTATTGGTAAGAACGGAGAAGACATAATTTGCAAGTTACGTCATGCTTATATCAGGTTAGATTAAAGCAGATTCTACCACAAACACCGCAACACAAAAACTCAAATTAGAACATTTGAGTAATTTACTACTATGATTCAGAAAACATCCTACTCTTTCAATTTTGAGCTGCCAACCTGCATGTGTTTTACAGAGACTTCTGCATAACGATTTATTTGGCCAATATTCTATTTCAAAGTAGAAACCCCTTATTTGAAAACATTCACACATAAATACACCGAAATAGAAATCCTTGTACAATAACACTACGGAAAGTGAAACATTGCTATCAAAATATTTTTACTCACATGTGGAAAGTTGTGACAGATAATAAAATGTGGATCCCGTCATATCAGACAACACACGCGTAAGATAGAGCTTTATAGCACATGTTATAGTAGGATTTTTAATTAGAAATATAAAATAATTTATCGTTAGCATGCAAAGTGTTATAGAACGTTAACTAATGTAAAATTGAAACTTTGTTTGGAAGTTGTATGTTCTTGTTATGGCTTAATGTAATCTAAAGTACCTGTATACTTATTGAATATAATTATGCAGGGTGTTTATAACGAAATCTGCTAATAAAATTAATAAACCATACAAAAAATTATACTTGTACGTGTTTCGCCTATGGAATTCATATCGTGGCCCATGAGATTTGTTCACCTTACATTTAATAAAGAAAGTTTTATAGAGGCCTTATATTTAGCTTAAATCCGTAAATTCCAGATTCTCAGCGCACTGTTTTATTGCATTAACTCGGCGAGAGATCTGGTTAGATGGTACATTTTATTATTCCCTGCTTTATCACAGAATTACTGATGTTATCATGGCAGAGCTAATACGTCAAACTAAATGGCAAATTTCTTGTTGTTATACCGGACGTTTGAAAATCTGTCTTTCGTAGCAAATAATTCTAGATATCGGTTTATGAAAATTTAAAGCCCAGAATTATTGAATAAAACACCACTACTTGATGTTTTCAAATTAATTGCAACTCACAACAAATAATAAATCACAGTGACAATAAGAACTCTTACTGAAAACGTTAGGGTCAAACTATCTGATATTCTGCAGAAACATCCATGATACTCTGAATTTTGATAACTGCTGGGCCTTGTGAGAAATAACCCGTTAGACAGTGTTTAAAACTTTCACATTCCACACTTCCAGTTTGCACTGATTTTGTTCTATGACGCTGAAAGAAGTTTTTCGAACATTGTTTCGCAGAAAGACGAAGTTTCTCGTTTGAAGGGCTGAAAATGTACATAGTAACTTATTGAAATGATTTTCATTGTGATTACTGAATGTAAAACACAGTAAAAATTTTTTACAGATGTATGAATTAATTATTTTCTTCTAAGCTGCTAGGAGATATTTTATTGTGCTATAAAATGTTAAAAAAAGATTCGTAAATATGTGACTTTTGGCGAATTTAATGACAATTTTCAATATACGCTTGATGACAAACAATGTTTTAAATACTCCATAATCCTTTTGTCTGTATTTAGTTTACTCCCAAAAATGAGACCATAGATACGAAAATTAGACGAACTTAGATATGGAAACTAACACAAAAATAAAAATCGTTTACCAGGTTATAAATAATAACGGAAAGAGTTCTTCAAATAAATAATGCAAAAATTTTCGGTAGGTTTTTATTTTCGTAAGATTATTAGAGGCCACTTGTATTAGTCGTATTCGCAGAGTTAAAGTTTGGTAAATTCTATTGATGAATTTTTGCTGCAGTGTCTAATTTGTGTAAATATATATGTTGTTGGACTGTCGGAAAATGATGACTAAATAAATCCACGAAGAATATCACAAATAGTTTTTGTGCCATAGTTGTGATGCAAACATTTTTTTGTAATATCGTGTTCACTGCTAGAGCCATCGTTGTAAATACGGTATGATTAGGACCCACAGTAAATGTCACATACCGAAAGTACCGAGTAAATTCATATAAAATGTTAACAATCATATCCGCTAATGATGATGGTGTGCAGGTCAATTTTCGTAGGATTATAATTGACTCTGAAAAGCTATAAACTTTCATAGATATAAGAAGTAAAGTATACGTTACTGTGTGTAAGTAATATATTTGGTATTTAGCGTACTTAAATTTTTGAAGAAAATTAAAACGAAAAATGGTGATAAAGTTTAGCTGTACGTTTGGAGTTCCTTCGCCTATCGATATTTAAATCGCCGAAGTATGAGTTCAAAAGCCATCATTTCTTTTCCTAACATAACCGAAGTTTTGTCTAAATTCTTCCAGAAATTCTGAATCAACTCGATTAGATTTATGCGAACCGGCTACGGTCTTTCTTTAATCACAATAAAAATGGCATTTGTAACGGCATATTAGGGATATACTGTGACAAAGTGTCGTCGTCACATATTTATTTCATCTGGCTCCATCAGTTTTAACACAGTTTTGGCGTATTATATTTCCTCTCATCCGAAATGCTTCGTTTTACTTTGCAGCAAGTTCGACAAGATATTGCAAGAGGTTAAAGAAAATCCGGATACAGGCAACCGTCCTTTAGAAGAGATTCGTGTAAGTTGCTTCGCCTAGTTGTGTCTATACCTGTATATTAGGATTGCTTTGCTAGTGGCTGCATTCGAAATTGCAAGAGGCTCGTAACTCATTTTTAAATTGTATCGCGCCAAACTGAACGACTCGGAAGCTATAACACTGATTGGCTGGATGTGATGTCGCGCTGTAAATTGATTGGCTGGATGTGATTTAATTCTGTATATGGTTATAGATTGTCATTATATATTGCTAATTCCCTGCTCTGTGCACCTCTAGCTGCAGTATTCGCGCGGAGAGGAAATAGGAGAGTATGTATATCGAGGAGAGAGCTAGCGAGGTGACACTGCACTGGTGAGATGCGGAGAGATTGAGCATCGCCGAGATTGCGCTTCGGTGTATCTGTGCTTCGTGCTCCGAGAAGTGTCCCTGCCGCCAGAGAAGACGCCGACCAGCTGCTGCTGCTGCTCCACGAGAGAGTGCTGCTGCCCTGAGACCTTAAGTATAAGTATGGAACTTCAATTTTCAAGGACGATGATTGGGACTTAGTCGCGGGAAGTTGCGAGCGACCTTCAGAAAAGGAAAGGCTATAAATAACTTTTTTTTATTTTGGAAACTTGAACGCCTTTACGAAGGAACTTTAATTACTTCAGGTCATAACTGAGATAAGTTATCTTTCGGGGCAGATTCGCTGTTATAGAATATACATTAAGACGGGTCTGTGACGCTGATGAACTCCTATTTCAAAATAAACTATATATATAATGGGACTTAGAGAATATATTTTTGTAAGATATAATGTTGTGAGTAAGATTGTGGACCAGTAAGGACTACCTGCATCTTTGGGTAAATGGTGAAGGGAGTACCCTAGGTTCAACTAATGGGAATATGGTGTTTTGTGTACGATAGTGAGAAGAAAAATGCTGACTGTTTTTTAGGCCTTTTTTGCAGATCGCTGGCTGTGAGGAGTGAATGATCGTAGTCTACAGAAATCTCACATTTTAATTGTGTGTTGTTCTTAACCAAGCTTTCCTATGAAAACTAGAAAGAATAAGTAAGTTAATTTTGAACAGGAAAGCTGACTGCTGTGTAGAGCGCGTTTGTTACGTTTGTTGATTAATATAAAGTACATCCGAAAGAGTAATAATCATGAATCTCTATTTTTATATACATACACACAAACATAGGATGGGATTGGTAAATTCGGCCGACAGACTTCGTGAGATGATGGATGTTATGTCTTTAACACTTCATCATAAAATAATTATCAAGGGAGAAGGAAGGCTATAAAAATAGAGATTGAAAATTATGATATCAATAAATATTGGTATATGTTTGAGATAAAAGAGTAAATGTTTTGAGTAATGTTGTGTTGATAGCAGATCTGAGGCATTCAACACTGTATGTAGTTCGTAAAATTACCCTCCTTTATTAATAGAATAAAGGTAGCCAGTTTACATTGAAAAATAATTTAGCCCATAAGTATTCCACGTATATTTTAGACATGCCTTAATAAGCTGAATATCTAAAGTAACATCTCATTTGGTCATAGCACAACACTGTCAGACCAACCGCTCTCGAACAAACCGCCAAGAAAGTTTCGTAAGTACGGAGCTGCTACCTGTGTAGGTAGGCACTACGCCTGTTACTAGCGCCACTTAGGTTGCTGTGTAGTGGGGGGCGCTGAAAAGTATCCTATCTGAAATGGTCTCATCGTGGATTTCTAACAAGTGTGCACATTTTCTAACATCCTGATACAGCTCCCTTCCAGATTTCGCCCTTTCCCTTATTTTTGGGCAAAAAATCCGGAATTTACAGGATAGTGCTGATAAGTACCAACGAGTCAAAATTTGTTTACTTGAAAGGGACCATTTCAGGATAGGGTACTTTTCCGGATTTCTTTAGCTATGAAATCAGAACGACAACCAGATCTGGAATTGAGGCCTATCAAGATATTTTCTGCAGCATTTTCAGTGGAATGATCTGGAAAGGCTCCCCGAACGTAACATGGTGCAGCAGAGCTGGGCAATGGAATTTGTACGCATCTCATTGCGAGGGTAGCTGGTAGCACATATCAAATGAGCACAAAACTATGGAATTGCATAGGTTTGATTGAAACCACTTGCTGAAACTATGGTTACAGGACATTCTCAATGGTACGGTTCCCATGTTCGACACACAGTTCACATCGCCACACAAACCAGTGTCGGGTACAATGAAAAACACCTTCCGTGTCTTGAACGATGCACGCGACGAGGTCCTCGTATGATTCCATCGCCGCCTGCCCTGTTTCCATGTCAGATAATGTAATTTAGGCCTGCTGACTTTTTTTTCGTTTCATATTTCACTAACGATTACCCATATCAACTGATACAAAATTGTTTTTAATATTAAATCAATTATATAGAGACTACTAAAAATAAATTTACTTATGTTTTCGTGTGGATAAATTTTACAGTATTTGCCCTAATAAGAAAACATCGTAACTCCATGTTCAGTTTTTTGTAGATTTTCGTGCCAATATAATACTAAAAAAATTTACTGATAGACTACGAAAAGTTCGTGTCTCCAGGAATGTTTAGAAATAATATACAAACAAAAAACTGAAACCTCGCTGATGCCACTGTGAGGTATAAACAGCGAAAAACTCTTATATCCACTTCATATTTTTTCAGCTAATTTTTCTTCAAATCTGGGTTAAAGAACAAAAGTATCTAAATTATTGAAACANATCCACTTCATATTTTTTCAGCTAATTTTTCTTCAAATCTGGGTTAAAGAACAAAAGTATCTAAATTATTGAAACAAGCTTATTTCAAAAAGTAAAATTGCCTTCGAAATCAAGATAATTATATTTTTGTCTCACTTGTAAAATATCAGTTTTTGGAGTTGCGAGGTTTTCAAATGAGGTTAATGCAACGCCACAAAAACGTATTTCTGTCACACGTAATACGCTGACGGTGCCTACTATAAGTGCTTCAATAATTCTAAACTTGTTTCCCCTATATTTAAACAGTGACACCTGGAAAATTAAAATTTTTTGTCATTCCTCAAAATTGAAATCCAACAAATTCGACCCAGGCATAAATCAACGGCAACCCTCTTGAACAAAATAATTTTAGATTGAAAAAGTATTTTGTTTAAAATAATGGCGTAGTTATACTTTGTGTTACATGCTGTACCTCTGGAAGGATTGGACAGATATTAACGAAAGTTTGTGCGCTGGCACTATTTGCTGTGTGTATTACATACGCGTATTGGTAAACTCTTTTGTCTCGATGTCGTCATTGGAACATTTTAGCCTAGCTCTCATACCTCATTAAATTATCAACCGTGTTCCGCCCCATTTCATAGGGAATAACTAATATGAAAAGCCACCTAAAAAAGGTTTACATAATTCACTGATTTTCAAAATGGCGGGGTTATTCATTTAGTGCTATATGTCATATCTCTAAAACCTGACGAAACCATTTTTTTGTTTTTTTAATATCTTTTACGTGCACTAAATTTGCTAAATATAAATATCCCCAATCTTTCTGGAATTTTTATTATAGCGCTTCCAAAAATTNTTTACGTGCACTAAATTTGCTAAATATAAATATCCCCAATCTTTCTGGAATTTTTATTATAGCGCTTCCAAAAATTTATACCTGTACATCATAACCCGAGAACTACGCTTCCGATTACAATCAAATATGGTCGAAAATTGCTGATGATCAATTTGCTATATACGTTTTTGATAACCATTCAAATTTATTTGAGTATACGAGTGTAGATGCAACAAGTCTAATCAGTATATATGCAAATTATTATTATTTAGTGGTGTGGATATTTTAGGAAATCATCTTTAATATTTCATCACATTAAGAAATTAATTATATCCAACTGCAAACCTGGCTACCGTCAGAACTTGCATTTATTATTACGTAAATAGTCAAAATGTAAAAATATATATATTCCACACGTGAAGTGGCGTGAGATTTGCACTTGCTAATGCATTACTAAGTAACTATGCAACATGGTTGAGAGAAAGTACGACTGTAGAGTGCAATCTCTTACCACAGTCACAACTGGTTGGTAACATTTCTGNGCAACATGGTTGAGAGAAAGTACGACTGTAGAGTGCAATCTCTTACCACAGTCACAACTGGTTGGTAACATTTCTGCGCAGTGCATTATAATGTTTTGAAGTTTGTAACCTCAATTGCACACACTAAATAAGCTCAAGATGTCCGGTCCCTACCAGATATCCTCAGAACTTGCTGTGAGACTGTATCGTATACGTATATCATTCACGGGATGCGGATACGAGATACCGCTCTTTCTGCTAGAATTTGTTTTATAAGTTGTGCCAACAGGCTGTTTCCAAGGATTGATTGCGTTATTCGACGTTAAACTTTGTGTGTTCACCCTACCTGTGTGAATATCTAATTAACTTGTGGCAAAAAAATGTGTTCATCAACTTTTTCATATTTCAGAAAATCCTCGGCTACGTTTCTTTTCTACCCCTCGGAACTTAAAGCAAGTGTTTTATCATGGATCAATTTGCATCTTAAACGAAAATGACAATTCCTCTCCTCTTTCTAACTGCTCGCGAGCAATCAGCATTTCAAACTACCCTTTAAGCAAAAGTTCCCACCCGGAAAACGCAATGATGTATTCGGGCAGATGAAGGCAAAGAAGAGGAGTTGCTTCTGCGGTAAACTTTGTTGCTACCAAAAATCATCTTCCTCCTCTCTAACGACGCGTTGTTAAGCAAAAATATTTTCTCTCCTTACACACTTGGAATATTTTACTCACCTGGGAAAAAATCCTATATTTCCTGTTACACAGAAAAAGGGAATCTATAAATTTCAGACTAAACAGCAGGGTCTCGCCTGACGAAAACAATTTCTTTCAGTGTCAACAATGGTTAGAAAGTTGAAATCATCATGGACCGAGTCAAGATACGTTTGTTACTAAAGAACCTCATGATAATTCCTGCTAATATTTTTGGTTTAAATAATAAAAAAATTTAATTCAACTGTATTTTAGTTATGCTTTGTTCATAATTAATAATACCCAACATTGTCATTATAAGATCAAATACAAGCTGTCCCATCAGATTTTCATTAATATTTTCTCCATTATTTCCGTTCAAAGAGTGTAAACATTTATTTGGGGGACAGGTATAATGGGCTGACTGTAAGTCGTTCGTAAATTTCATGCAGCTACGAGCAGTAATTACCTTCACAAAGTTGTAATGCACGTTCTTAGCGACATATTTCTGAAGAGTGCCATATGGTTTGGCCTCAACGAAAATCAAGATATCCTGTTTTCTTTAACTCTTCCTGTGCAAAACCCTCCTACAATAAAAAATTAATTTCCTTCGAATAAGATTGGAAATGCATGGTGACTGCCCTTGAGAATACAACAAATTTGTCTGGGCCAAGTTGGTGAAATCTAATAATTGCGACNTAAAAAAAATTTAATTTCCTTTGAATAAGACTGGAAATGCATGGTGACTGCCCTTGAGAATACAACAAATTTGTCTGGGCCAAGTTGGTGAAATCTAATAATTGCGACTGCATCACAAAATGAATTGCGAGCATTTTGTTTAAGAATAGTGCCTCGGTCAACTTGCAAACAGTCATAATAATAAGTAAATGCATAGTGCTAACTTCGAGCATTTGCTGAAATACACCATTAATCGTTAGTTGAGGTATAGTAAGTACGACGTTGCTAGACTCTATAACAATGGAAGAGCTACCTTTGATTTTATTAATAATACTATATATTGTGGCAATCCAAAGGATGTGTGTTGCAAATTCCTAGTAAGTGTTACTTACAGGACTGTATTGTTACCACTGTGGAGTTCGTGGTATGGTCATCAATGCCATGGCCAATGAATCATCTTTGGGCAATTCAGTGCCACTCACATTGAGGCAAACATTTGAAAACAGCCCATTTAAATTAAGCATCACAGTTCACCCCTGCACACAGCAAGTTTTTAGCCAAATGAACATGGTAGTAAATTAATTCTAACATCCGACCAAAGTTCCTGGCCTAAAACTCACTGAATACCGTTTATGTTAATTGGATCGTAAGTTGAAATCCAGGCCAAACCGCCCACAAAACACTACAGGGCTGTTCATCAAACTGAAGGAGCAGTGGAACCATATGCCAGCAGAGCTCTTCCACTAATTTGTGAAAATTCTTCCTTGAAGGGTAGATGCTGGGATAGCTGCGACCACACCAGATCATGGTCAGTAAACTGCTAGGAGAAGTCAGTGATTGTGACCTTGTAATGTATGTCTGCCACAATATGACGGCGCCGTACAAGATGATCGCTAAGGGAGGTGAAGTTCTTCGGTATTACTGAATGAAATTTCATTCAGATGTATACTTCAATTTATGGCCAAATAATCAATAAGTTGGTGTTTAAGATGTTTCATTTGTTGAATTTTTTGGTACGGATAAAAGTTAACAGGTCTGTTAAAATTACCAACGTCGTTATTTTTCTATGAGAGTTTAACTCCCTTCTTGGGCAGATGGAACTAGAAGGCGTCTTTTAATACATGTATTCTTATACGCATATTAAAATTAAGTAATTAATATGCAATATCCTTGAAGTTACCTGCCTTCGTATTTGCCTAAGCAATAATGTTATTCTTACTTGACTTCTAAATTCCCTTGTTATTGTTTATAAAACACTACTCAATAGCTATTTTCTATTCAAACGTCTCTGTATAAATTATCCTATGTTTTTCTATCCAAAGCATTTCAGGAGGATTTCTTAATGAATTATTTTAACTGCACCGATTACACAAAACAAATATTTAGATGTCATCAGCAGACAATCTTGCACCATCCATCAATGTGTTGGTTTGGAGGCATTTTCTTTCATTTCAATGGACTTGTTTTGTTAACTCCCCATATTTATGACGGTGAGGTTATCAGACTACATTTAATCGAATAAATGGAATCTTAACTTATAATATGAGTGGTATACATATCCAGGCCTTAACCGGTACTCGAACCCAGTAATCCTCTCCCCGTAAATGGGAGTCCTAACAACCTTCACTATGGAAATTTGCTCGGTGATCACACAAATTCTTGAACTGTCAAACTGGCAATGTAATTTTTTCTGGAATGTATGGTATGTTCTGCTCCGATGAATAGACTATGAACGGTTTTAATTACTCTATCAGCGCGTTGGTATGTCTGCCATGCGTACATGTAACCACCGCTCCGAGTTTGCATCTGTTCTCGACAATCTGAGGGCGCAGCAGCACTACGCTACAACAAGCAGGATCCGATAATACTGGCTTCTGTTTGAGGAGACCTCGGAACTTTTCGAGAATGTACGTGATATGCAGAAGCATTGCACGATCCGACGTTTCATTTGGAAATCGGAATCAATCCCCTGGTACGGCTGGCTTTTAATCCTGTACCAGAGGATAATACTACCAAGAAAGTGTGCACATGACCTAACCACAAAGAAAAATTAATTTGAACAACCATCGTCTGAATCAACAAGAACAAAAACCAGCTCCTCCCGAGAAAAAAAAAGCTCCGTTCAAGTTTCCGTTTGTCCTTTTTATCTTTTCAGCCTTCGCGGCCATGTTTAGCGAGCGTGCCACGGCATTCGATTAGTTTTTGCAAGTTTCCGCCGTCGACGAGAAGAGAAATAAACTTTGTTTGCAAATCATTACCGAGGGCAGCTCCTCGGTCCCTACACCCAGCACTCGTGTTTAAAGATTTACCCGGCAACATGTCGCTGAAAGCTCTGCGGACTTCTGCTGAAAGCACTCTGCTTTACTCTATACTACTGCATCTTTTCCACACCCCACTCCCTTTTCCCCTTCTCTTCGTCACCCACACACACCACGCCCCACCCCTAACCGCCCGGCTGTTTGGGAGAGCTTCCCTTAAGTAGCTCCAGCCCCTCGCACCGTGGCTGTGTTTGTCTGTTTTCCTTTTACCGATGAACGCACTTCGTATTCAGATGGCCTTCGAGGGTAGGCTACTGCTCGTATCAATCACCGGCCAGATAGCGCCACTCAGCTTGTGAAAGGTTCTGGGACTGTTGCTGCTCACAAAGAAGCTCGACTTGTAATCGCTCATTTCGCTTCCGATTCAAGCACTTACGTCTTAAAACTTATATTTCTTGTTTTTCTTCTACGATGTCTGATTGTACATACCTAACGATAAATCAGAGCATTTTATATGGTATCGTTATCCTGCAATTAATTTCTGCGATCTTGTCTCGCTATATGACGAGCATGAATATGCCGGTTTATTGTGACGGTTTTTTTAAATTATAGTTTAGCAGATAAAGCAGCAATAACGAAATTTAACCCAGCGTGAAACCTAACTAATCCATGTGAATATACAGAAAAGACTGTTGAATTTGCATCAACTCTCTGAAAAACTGCGCTTATGTAACTCTTAAATGCATTCAATGACTGTATTTTCATATATGTATATATAAATATATATAACCTACAAATACTGTTTTTGGATGTTTTCAAGTGTTTTATGGTAATTGTTCCAATACGAATAATGATTTCTAAAACCTTTCCATAGATACGGTAAATTTCTCTAACTGCTCTTTGCGATCATTACTACCCGTGGTCGTTTCTGTTTAATAATACAGACATTTGTAACAAGCTGCAACACACTGCACACGTTTCACATACGGCTGAGTCATGTGAACTCGTATTATCATTTTATGTGGCGTCATCGCAGAAGTAAATTTGCATTTGCAAAACAGATTTGCCTGAATTGTGCAACGCGGAGAAGAAATTGGCTGTTTAAGGTTTCGTCAATAGATAATTTAATTATGACATGGAATTTTCTTTGCCAGATATATTTTGCTGTGTTACGTAACCAATAAACTGTTTTGGTTGTTTAACTGTTCTCAAACTATGACAATCCTGTAAAGTGTCTGTTGAATTACATTTTAATAGGAATGAAAAATATATAACATTAGTCCTGAAGAACTGTCTTTCAAGAAGAAACAGTCTCCTGAAACCTTAATGCCCCTAACACTAGCCCTCATTAGTACAAATTAACATACACCTTAGTCCTACCTTGACACGTTGGCATTTGCTACACTTATTTTTGCAGTTACATGCTATTAGGTCTTGAAGATTAGCCATCGTCATGTGATGTGATACTGTTAGAATCAACCACCGTGTTCTCGTATGAGCAAATCACTCGCCACGGTGACTGAACGCTTAGACCACTCGCCTCCCACCAAGGCGAACCAGGTTCAATTCCCGGCCGGGTCACATCAGATTTTTGCAAGTGGAAACCGTGTCGGACGATGCCGCTGGTTGGCGGGTTTTCTCGGGGATCTCCCGTTTTCCCCGCTCTTTCATTCCGGCGCTGCTCCATACTCACCTCACTGTTAAGAGCCACCCAAATCTCTTTACTCGCTCACTTGCTTCCCACTAGGCAATGTCATTTAAACAATGCTTATTGCTAAAAATATATAAAAATATATATTTATTCTTAATGTGGGCCAAGAAGTTACTGAACATTTCGGTATTACCACATTGGCCTTGGTCCTGAACATCTCGTTTGTTTAGTATCCATCTTTAAACTTCTACTCATGTATTGGTCGAACATGATGTATATCCTATCCACAAACTGTAACCTCATATGTATGAATGGTTGAACAATGCAGGTACTGTATTGTTGGAATGTTCTGCTTTGCTGAGGTGGCAACATATGTATTAAGAACAGCTTCATGAATTATCATATTGAAAACTTCAGGCTCCCGAAAAGGGTTTTCTGCCATATCACAATATTGTTATATGCAAGATACTATGTCCGACTTCTTGGAAGGTTTCCACAGTTTTCCAAGTTCAGAGATAGAAGATATACACAAGCTATTCCCGTCAGCAAAAAACGCTTTGATATAAATTTTTCTACTTTAAGTGGTGATGTAAAGTTTTCTAAACCACAGCTGTCTCTTCTTAAACGAAGATTTTACGCTTGTCTTTTGATTTCACAGAAATATTGGTTTGACTCCTAAGGAGGAGGTTATTTAGTTTTATGACGTCATGTATGGACGTCTTTCTCAGTATAATACGCCCATTAGCATGCATTTCGAATTTTCTTGTTCCCTTTTTGTAGGCTGGCTCGACAGACCTGTGACATTCACCAGATAAAACAATCCTATTGCTATTCGCTGTAGTCAATTATTCACCTTCAAGAGGATAACTGTGGTCCTGAAAAACTTCTCATAAGAACAAACATGTGCCTGAAACCTCGAAGAAAAGCTTTCGGTGTCTTCCTGATGGTGTTCCGGAGAGATCTTTAATTTCTTAGAACTCCAACATTCTAGATATTTCAGGTCCACCAATCATCCAGTGTAGAAGTCCGTTCTCATGACTAAGAAGTGAACGAGTGGAAGAGCTACTGTTCACAAGTTTGTNCCAATCATCCAGTGTAGAAGTCCGTTCTCATGACTAAGAAGTGAACGAGTGGAAGAGCTACTGTTCACAAGTTTGTTTGTTGTTTTGTTCATGAATTTGGTCATGAGTAATCCTAGAAAACGCTATGTTACTTTTACAACCCGATATGTTTCGCCGTTCAGATTTGCGGAACTCATCTGGATGTAGCTCTGGTAGTTGCTTTAAATTGGACAAAATACAGGCA
>NQII01004638.1:4337-75207 GCA_002778355.1 Clitarchus hookeri
CGGCGGTGGGGGTAATCTCCTCTCTAGAGCTGTGCACTCCCTCCGGCTGACTGCCCTATGGAGGAATGCCGCCGACAGCTGCAGTGCCCTGCCGGTTGCAGATTGCTCCGCGCCTCCCCCATTCGAACACACTGGGAAGCAAATGCTCCTGGCTCCTGCCGGTGCCGTTCCGAGAACGTTCCGAGAACGTTCCGAGAACGTTCCGAGAAGTGCCCAGAGCGTGGGGAACACAGGGTGTTCTTGAAGCAAGTAATTTGCATCTCGTGGATCTGAGTGGACCACCCATGCCTTTGTTTTTACGAGCGAAGGCCAATCGAGGGGGCGATATAAACGCTAGGGCCAATTTAAGTTCACATCTTTGTACGCCCAGGGTCTGGTCTGGACACCGGACACGAACGCATAAACTTCTGATACGGAAGGTAACGCCAGCGACCTACCGAGGTAGCTTGTAGCAAACGAACAGAATTTGGAAATACCCGCATTGTTAAAATTTTTAACTTCATCTCGACGTACTTTGGTTACCACGTAGTTGAATTATAATTCTTTTTTTTTTATATTTTCGAAAAAAAGTGTACTTCGTGTCAGTTTTGCAAGAATCACAGAGGGAAGTAGCGTCAACAAATATTCTGGAGTCTCGTCATAACTCTTCCACGGGGCACTTGGGTACAAGGGGCCAGTTTCGTACATGCATCATAGCACTCCATTGTGGCTAGGGTATGAAAAGGATCCGTGCGCTAAATAAACCATCTGATGGAACTGGAAGTGAGTGAAGTGAGCAGGCAGGCAGGCAGGCAGGCACCATGGCCTAGTGAGTGAGAGCTTCCCCAACGCCAAAGCAGGAGCTGACCGGCAAGGAGGAGGACGGCAAAGGAGCACTTTGGCAGAGGTCGCCAGAAGGCCATAAAGTGGGTCGGCGGAGCAGCCACAGGGGGTCGGCCGCCGGATGTCCACGCACGACGCAGAAGGAGCCTAACGTCAGGACGCCCGCGACGCCTGGGGACGTTTTACGAGCGCGATGCGTCGACAAGCGAAGGCGACGCCACTGCAGCTGGTGAAGCGGTCAGCGAAACACATTCGGCGTATACAGAATGAACTGAATTCTACGGACAAACTTCGTGGGTGGTAATTCCTTATGCACTTCTACTTAAACTGAGTATTAAGAGGAGAAGATACACGAGCCCTTGAAAAACGAGGTTTACAACGGCAATTTTGGTAAATTATACAGAAACGAAGAGAAATTAAATTACAATCATCCGAACGTTGTTTTATTTTACCGGGCTCTTTAACCTAAGAGCGAACCTTCGTTTAACACGTTCCGCCATTATGAAAATTACAAGGATGGCCGCCTTTTTATTGCATGCCATCGAGATTTATAAACGTTCGATGCTGGTTTATTGAACAGTATGATCTAATAAACAAAAATGACCCCCTTGTTGCAACTGCCCAGGACCCACCGTTTTCGTGTAAAACGCGCATTAAAACTTTCTGCGCCACCATTGTTACTAGCCTATTTTCCTGCGACACCAGCGAGGTGGCTTGCTCTATGCTCAACTCGCCTCCCCTCCTTTTCCCTCCCCTGTGCACCATTCCTGATTTCCCCTCCTGTGCGTCGCCATTTTTTTTTGTTAATGGGCAAAGTGGTTGCACTGCACCGTCTATTCTACGCCCGGTCGTCGCCTACAGCAGTGTCTGACGAGCAGCGTCATGTTTTAAAATTGTAATTTAAGCGTTCGCAGGACGTTGGCGCTGATGAGGCACTTTTTAAATTTACTTCGTTGCCCGAGAAGCCGATGCGGTTGTGGAAACGGTGAGTCGTGGTCACAGGCATTCTCTTAGTTGGATCAATTCGAATGTTTTAATACTGTATGGCGTGGTTTGTGTTTAACTTGGGCATGCNACAGGCATTCTCTTAGTTGGATCAATTCGAATGTTTTAATACTGTATGGCGTGGTTTGTGTTTAACTTGGGCATGTAGCGAGTTGGTGTTTTTTTTTTCGAAATTGTGGTCTCGGTCGCCAGCCCAAATTTGGTTTCGGTTTAATCTATAACTCTAGCTTTGCTGAGTAAGTGTCATGTTTAGTGTTTGCTGCCTAAGAATTTTTTAAGTTTTTTCAATATGCTTTGCGTCCATGACTTACGCATTGGGCGTAATTAATCAATTCATTTTAAATGTATTAGTTATTTTTCTATTTTAATTGCTGGAGCCTTGATGGGCCATTTGACTACCTCCACTGATAATTAAATTTTTATGTAAATTCTATTAAAGGTTTTAATGTGTTTGTTTTACGAAAGGAGGCTTTACTGGGCTTTTTAGGCTGNATTTTTATGTAAATTCTATTAAAGGTTTTAATGTGTTTGTTTTACGAAAGGAGGCTTTACTGGGCTTTTTAGGCTGCCCTCCTTTTTTCCTAATTGCTCAAAATTAATACTCTAGTCAACATATTTTGTATTTTGCAAATTTTAAGGTTATTCAAATTATTGTATTAAAGTATAATTGTTAACCACGTTTTAATTATCATCAATTCGTCTGAGCAATTTTATGAATTATCTCTCACGTTTGTAATTTCTTTGTCAAACTTTTATTATTATAAAATTTTGGATTTTGAAAATGTATGAGAAAGTCATCTTTAATGAATTGTAAGAGGTTGAAATCCCTCTATTTGGTGCTGCCAGTAATTGTAAACATATTTTATTTAAATACGAGCTTTAAAAATTGTTGTTCGTTTTAAATATTTTGTGTAATGGTACATTCCGAAGGAAAGAAAGGCTTATGAGCTGAGATCAATTCTCTTTTTGTTTCTCTCTGCGTGTGCGTGCGTGCCCCCTCCTTTTTTCCTTCAATTTTTTCGACCGCGCCGGACTCTTACTTTAAAAATGGGGCCATTTTAACATTTAAGATGATATATCATATCTCGGGAATCATTAAACCGATTTAAACCAAACTTTGTATGCTGGCAGAGTATCGCGCAAGCATTAAATATCAAGATGGATTTTGTTGTGGGTCCGCCATTTTGGAAGATAGCGCCAAAAGGAAAAAAAATNCGCAAGCATTAAATATCAAGATGGATTTTGTTGTGGGTCCGCCATTTTGGAAGATAGCGCCAAAAGGAAAAAAAATTTTTTTACATTATATATTGAAAACTATTGAACCAATTTGAAACGTACTTAATAATATGGTAGGTCAGATAAACTTAAGTAATTGAGATTTATTAGGTACTTATTTTCAAATTGGCAGCAATAAAAATATTTTATTTGTATTTGGTGTATCTATTATTTACCATACCATTTAACTAATTTCTACCAAATTATGAATACCGAAGGTAGATATTGTAAACATCATATATGCCAACACATAGCCACTCATTTCAGCCGTTTTGTAAGATAGCGACACACGAATAAAGTTTTTATGTCATAACTTGGTAAAAAATTAACAGATTCCTATTAAATTTGGCAAACAGGTAGTACTGCGGTAGATGTTAAATGGCGTGTTTTAAGTATGTCAGACTTATTTTCAAAATGACCACCACATAGCCATCTTGCTTTAAATTGCTATATCGACGAAACCATGTAATCAATTCCAACCTATCTTTGTATGCTGCCAGCATCTATTACAACCATCAAATGTGTCTGTACAGTGCATCATTTCTACGCCATTTTGTAAGATAGCCTCACTAATAAAAACAATATTTTTATCCCACATCTTGGGAAACAATCAACCCATTTTTACCAAATTTTGTGAAGAAGTTGTATTGTGGTAAGCCATATTAACAGCGCCCTCTCTTGCGTGACCGGAAAGGTCAGTGATACGCCAAGCTCAGTCAGCGAAGAGCCGTCAAACNCGCAAGCATTAAATATCAAGATGGATTTTGTTGTGGGTCCGCCATTTTGGAAGATAGCGCCAAAAGGAAAAAAAAATTTTACATTATATATTGAAAACTATTGAACCAATTTGAAACGTACTTAATAATATGGTAGGTCAGATAAACTTAAGTAATTGAGATTTATTAGGTACTTATTTTCAAATTGGCAGCAATAAAATATTTTATTTGTATTTGGTGTATCTACTATTTGCCATACCATTTAACTAATTTCTACCAAATTATGAATACCGAAGGTAGATATTGTAAACATCATATATGCCAACACATAGCCACTCATTTCAGCCGTTTTGTAAGATAGCGACACACGAATAAAGTTTTTATGTCATAACTTGGTAAAAAATTAACAGATTCCTATTAAATTTGGCAAACAGGTAGTACTGCGGTAGATGTTAAATGGCGTGTTTTAAGTATGTCAGACTTTTTTTCAAAATGACCACCACATAGCCATCTTGCTTTAAAGTGCTATATCGACGAAACCATGTAATCAATTCCAACCTATCTTTGTATGCTGCCAGCATCTATTACAACCATCAAATNTGCTATATCGACGAAACCATGTAATCAATTCCAACCTATCTTTGTATGCTGCCAGCATCTATTACAACCATCAAATGTGTCTGTACAGTGCATCATTTCTACGCCATTTTGTAAGATAGCCTCACTAATAAAAACAATATTTTTATCCCACATCTTGGGAAACAATCAACCCATTTTTACCAAATTTTGTGAAGAAGTTGTATTGTGGTAAGCCATATTAACAGCGCCCTCTCTTGCGTGACCGGAAAGGTCAGTGATACGCCAAGCTCAGTCAGCGAAGAGCCGTCAAACGAAGTGAAAGCAAGTGCCAGTGTGTCTCGTCGACGTCAAAGGGCGCCACATCAGCATGTGAGTGAGTTCGGACGTGGCAGAATAATCGGTCTCCGGGAAACAGATTTTTCATACCGTGACATTTAGGCTCGTACATGGCATTCTGCTACGACAGTGATGCGTGTGTGGAACCAGTGAATATAAGAGGGCCGTACGCAGCGACGAGCAGGTACTGGACCACGCAATGTGACCACAGCACGGGATGACCGCCATCTTGTCCACGTGGCCGTAACAGACCGTACAGCCACGTCCACAGTGTTGGCTCGATACTGGAGCACTGCAACGGGTGTGGACCTGTCTGCGTCGACGGTTCGACGCCGTCTGCTGCGGGCTGGACTGGTGGCNACGGGTGTGGACCTGTCTGCGTCGACGGTTCGACGCCGTCTGCTGCGGGCTGGACTGGTGGCACGCATGCCATTGAGTCGGATTCCACCGTCCAGAAACCACAAAAGCCCCAGACTGCAATGGGCACGCGAACGCCGTCACTGGCGTGCTGAGTGGCAAAATATAGTGTTTTCGGAAAATTCCCGCTTCAGCCTGTCCTACAGTGATGGCCGCATACATGTTAGATGCTGCCACGGTGACCGCAATCTGGCAGCCTGCATTGTGGAGCGGCATAGCGGACAAACGCCAAGTGTAATGACGTAGGGCGCTCATTGGATACAACATGCTATNCATTGTGGAGCGGCATAGCGGACAAACGCCAAGTGTAATGACGTAGGGCGCTCATTGGATACAACATGCTATCTCAACTCCTACGTATTGAGGGCGATATGAACAGCAACCGCTACATCAGGGAGGTTTTAGAGCCCGAGGTACTGTCCCTCCTTCAGGCCACTCCACATGCCATATTTCAGCAGGANCGAGGAATGTGCAAGCCTTCTTCAATGAACGACGGGTACCACTACTTCCCTGGCCTGCACGTTCGCCTGACATGTCGCCCATCGAGCATGTCTGGGATATGGTTGGTCGGCGACTTGTTCGTCACGGTCCTCCAGAAACCACTGTTGATGCTTCGTGGACTCGTATAAAAACCGCGGGGATGGACATTCTCCAGGAACATATCCAGGTCCTCTTTGATTCCATGCCACGCCGTTTAGGGGCTCTGATTGCAACACATGGGGGCTTCACACCATACTGAATTCTCAAGGACAGAGATAATGTACAGTTATGTAACCCTAATCAATTGTGTATTGCCATGTACGTACCTGACCTGTGATATAAAGTTCATTTCAATCACATGTATCCTTTTTGGTGTTGCATTTTTCACAAACGTTAGTGTATAAAAGTAGGATGCTTGAGAGTGCTAAGTTAAAAAAAAAAATCTATACTTTTAATAATTTACAAAAACTGCTTAACCTGTAGACATTAGATGTTATTTCCAGAGAGTCAACGATATTTCTGTTTTATAGATTTACGAAACGTCACAAATTTACTGTAGTTGAGTCACACGAATTTATTAAACCACACAATTTACAAGAAAGAATTAAAGCAGATAAACTGAAAGGTTTTCTTAATTCTTGTCCTGTCATTCGACTTTTACTTCTTTCCAGCATGAAACATGAAAACAAATAATTTACATTTTAAAGACGTGTTTAGCAAAATTTATTCTACAAAATTTTACGGGCAGCAAAATATACGAAATATGTAAAAATGTTCCAATCTTTTACTATTAGAAAAACATTTTTTGGGTGTGACTAAATATGGCGCTGAAATTGTTGAGGTATTATTTCTCAGTGCAAATTACGTCGTTCTTACAAGCGATTTAATTTTTATTATTTGCGAGATAAAAAGAACAACAAATTTCGATTTCGACATATGATTATGCATGAAATATTAAAGAAACTTCCTTATTTGCTCGTAACGGAATAATTTGTATTACACATGAGTTGAGCAGAGGTTGGCGTAAATATGCAATAATATTTGTCCTCCGCACATTCTTGATATGCCACCTAGCTAGGTTGCAAAAAAGATAAACAGAGCTTTAGTAAAACTCGTTTTATTCGAAAACTGACTTATGCGCCTGGGTCGCGATGTCTGTCCAAGAACAGCAGTCAAGAAACTTTTCACATCTGAACTCTAGTTTCAGCCTTCTTATTCGGGATCTCATCCACACTTACTGAGAGTGACAATGGCTAGGACGGGCATTTCACAACCATTTCAAGTAGGAAATTCCGAGTGCAGAAGTTTTGAAGGAGCACAGCTACGTTAGACACACTTATCTTTATTATCACGCAGTAAAATGACAATGCCTCTGCTGCAAGTCCTTAAGAGATGTTGTTCCGGGTGAAGAAGTCATCATCAATTCAGCGCCTTGCACGTAGAGGCGTTAAACCCCCGGTCACGCTCTTACATTCTCGCACTTAAATGTGTTTGACAATAACATTTGAAGACGAAAATACGACAAATTGGATAAAATCATCTTAAATGTATTTGAGAATTTCACACTGCCCAATTACTTTACTAAAAGGATCTAGTCTGAATTTTCGTTTATTTTCAAAGTGAGATGATGCAGTGTGTTTCCGTGCAGTCCACGACAGGAATAAATGTAAAGAAGGCAGTGATTTATTTTTTTTCTTTGTAAAATTTAGATTTTATTCATTAAAGACATTTCTTGCACAGTGCAATTTAATGAGTTAAGAGTTCTTGATGTTATTGTGAATTAATCACTTCGTGCAGCATTCATGCTAAAAGAACAACTATACAAATTAATTAATTTTGAACATTATTTCGTTTTCATCAATTGTTCGCCATTTTAAAGTATCATTATGTNGGCCTGCACGTTCGCCTGACATGTCGCCCATCGAGCATGTCTGGGATATGGTTGGTCGGCGACTTGTTCGTCACGGTCCTCCAGAAACCACTGTTGATGCTTCGTGGACTCGTATAAAAACCGCGTGGATGGACATTCTCCAGGAACATATCCAGGTCCTCTTTGATTCCATGCCACGCCGTTTAGGGGCTCTGATTGCAACACATGGGGGCTTCACACCATACTGAATTCTCAAGGACAGAGATAATGTACAGTTATGTAACCCTAATCAATTGTGTATTGCCATGTACGTACCTGACCTGTGATATAAAGTTCATTTCAATCACATGTATCCTTTTTGGTGTTGCATTTTTCACAAACGTTAGTGTATAAAAGTAGGATGCTTGAGAGTGCTAAGTTAAAAAAAAAAATCTATACTTTTAATAATTTACAAAAACTGCTTAACCTGTAGACATTAGATGTTATTTCCAGAGAGTCAACGATATTTCTGTTTTATAGATTTACGAAACGTCACAAATTTACTGTAGTTGAGTCACACGAATTTATTAAACCACAANGATATTTCTGTTTTATAGATTTACGAAACGTCACAAATTTACTGTAGTTGAGTCACACGAATTTATTAAACCACAAAATTTACAAGAAAGAATTAAAGCAGATAAACTGAAAGATTTTCTTAATTCTTGTCCTGTCATTCGACTTTTACTACTTGCCAGCATGAAACACGAAAACAAATAAACTACAATTTAAATACGTGTTTAGCAAAATTTACTCTACAAAACTTAACGGGCAGCAAAATATACGAAATATGTAAACATGTTCTAATCTTTTACTATTAGAAAAACATTTTTTGGGTGTGACTAAATATGGCGCTGAAATGGTTGAGGTATTATTTCTCAGTGCAAATTACGTCGTTATTACAAGCGATTTAGTTTTTATTATTTGTGAGATAAAAAAAAAACAAATTTCGATTTCGACATATGATTATGCATGAAATATTAAAGAAACTTCCTTATTTGCTCGTAACGGAATAATTTGTATTATACATGAGTTGAGCAGAGTTTGGCGTAAATATGCAATAATATTTGTCCTCCGCACATTCTTGATATGCCACCTAGTTAGGTTGCAAAAAAGATAAACAGAGCTTTAGTAAAACTCGTTTTATTCGAAAACTGACTTATGCGCCTGGGTCGCGATGTCTGTCCAAGAACAGCAGTCAAGAAACTTTTCACATCTGAACTCTAGTTTCAGCCTTCTTATTCGGGATCTCATCCACACTTACTGAGAGTGACAATGGCTAGGACGGGCATTTCACAACCATTTCAAGTAGGAAATTCCGAGTGCAGAAGTTTTGAAGGAGCACAGCTACGTTAGACACACTTATCTTTATTATCACGCAGTAAAATGACAATGCCTCTGCTGCAAGTCCTTAAGAGATGTTGTTCCGGGTGAAGAAGTCATCATCAATTCGGCGCCTTGCACGTAGAGGCGTTAAACCCCCGGTCACGCTCTTACATTCTCGCACTTAAATGTGTTTGACAATAACATTTGAAGACGAAAATACGACAAATTGGATAAAATCATCTTAAATGCATTTGAGAATTTCACACTGCCCAATTACTATACTAAAAGGATCTAGTCTGAATTTTCGTTTATTTTCAAAGTGAGATGATGCAGTGTGTTTCCGTGCAGTCCACGACAGGAATAAATGTAAAGAAGGCAGCGATTTATTATTTTTCTTTTTAAAATTTAGATTTTATTAATTAAAGACAAATTAAATTGCACAATGCAATTTAATGAGTTAAGAGCTCTTGATTTTATTGTGAATGGATAACTTCGTGTAGCATTCATGCTGAAAGAGCAACTATACAAATTAATTAATTTTGAACATTATTTCGTTTTCATCAATTGTTCGCCATTTTAAAGTATCATTATGTNCAACTATACAAATTAATTAATTTTGAACATTATTTCGTTTTCATCAATTGTTCGCCATTTTAAAGTATCATTATGTCGGAAATGGGCATTTTTGTCACGCACGATTCTAGCTGGCGGAACCTGTCAAATACAATAAAAAATGTTAGAACCTCTCCAATTTTTTTAATGTGTGATGGAAGCTGCAGCCAACCTACTTGTCCAGACAAACATGGTGGCGATAATGACGTCTCGGTGACGTCACATACTTCCAACTTTATCTTATCAAACTTAATGGGAGCAGTTTGACGTAAAATGTTGACAGTGTGACAAGGGCTTAAGGCGTGTGACGCGCAGGCCTTTTTCGCCCTTAAGGACGTCGGGCTCCAAAAATTAATTATTTTGTATTTACACTAAACATTTTCCTTGAATAAAAAGAATAAAAAATTACACTTTATATTATTTTAATAATTTTATGTAAAATACAAAATTCTTCTGTTTTGTTGCAGCCGTAAAAACAAATACTAAGTTGTACAAATGAAAAACTTTACAACGTTAACTGATGCCATAGGCTACTGAGTGACAGATATCTAATCACCAAATAAGAAGAGATATATAAATACATTTTTGCATATTTTTAACTTTTTTTTAAATGTATGAACTGCTATTTGGTGATTAAACATATATCAAGTAGTAGCCCACGGTATTTGTTTACGTTATACATTTTTTATCTGTACATATTAGTTAGTATTTGTTATTACGGCTGCAACAGCACAGAANGTATTTGTTTACGTTATACATTTTTTATCTGTACATATTAGTTAGTATTTGTTATTACGGCTGCAACAGCACAGAAAAATTTTGTATTAAACATAAAATTCATTAAAAAATAATAATAAAGTGAAAAAATATTTTTATTCTACGAAAATGGCATCACATACAATGCGCACGAGTTGAACAATGTTTGGTTCAAATACAAAAATTATTAATTTTTTTGGGGNAAAATGGCATCACATACAATGCGCACGAGTTGAACAATGTTTGGTTCAAATACAAAAATTATTAATTTTTTTGGGGTCCGACGCCCTTAACGCTTCTACGCGTTCATATAAGCTTCAACAATGTAGAATATTTATAGGCAACTGCACGCTTATATAGTTAACTGAGAACTTTCGAAACCAACTGCGTTTAACGGGCACACCGACTGACATGCGCCCAGTAGAGTTGGTAACAACGGAAGGAAAGTAGTTCCATGTTTTAACGGCGATTGAACATTTCTAGGTATACATTTGCGAAAACTGAAATGATTCCTTTTGCCGGCTGGTTTTTTTAAATGCGCATTAGAGTAAGGATTACCAAATTTCTAAAATGTTTGCTTTTGTGTTAACTTCACAGTTTCACTTCAACGACGCTTAAATAAAGAGATGATTAATTTTACGCATGGCGGAAGACTACGCAATGTTGATACAAGCAGATATTCAGAAGGGCTTTATTTAACATGCGCTCAGTTTACCGTGAACAGCCTACAAGTTTTAGTTTAGTTTGTAGCTGTCTCCACCTCTGTGCGTATGTTTGTTTGTACCTTCACCCGAAAGTGGAATTTCGGTAAACTGGGTTTCGGAAAGTTGAGTTTGCGCGTGGTGTAAACGACGCGAAAGCGGGATTTCGTTGCTTTCCGAAATATATGTTCGTAATTCGAGTTTCATGTCAAGCGTTGTGTCGAGTGCGCGGGATAAACGATTTAGCTGGTGTTTCAATTGTAGTTCGGCTCACAAAGTACTGATTCACTAATTGTAGTAGAAAAAGCAAGGCGAGATTGATGTAAATTAAGGCTGTAAAATGTTTAACTTCAATTGCACGTAACAAAAATTAAAATCATTAACTCTACGTTTGACAAAAATTATGCAGATATTTCCGGAAAATATAAACATGCGAAACACAATTCTTTCAAAACAGAGTTTCAAGTTCTGGTGTGTATGTATGTATGTGTGTATATATATATACACACTNGAAACACAATTCTTTCAAAACAGAGTTTCAAGTTCTGGTGTGTATGTATGTATGTGTGTATATATATATACACACTCGCCTCCCACCAAGGCGAATCGGGTTCAATCCCCGGCCGGGTCACTCCCGGATACTCGCATGTGGGAATCTTGCCGGACGATGCCACTTGTCAGCGGGTTTTCTCGGGGTTGGGTTTTCTCGGGGTTATCCCGTTCCCCGCACCCTTTCATTCCGGTGCTACTCCACACTCACCTCAATCACCCTCATCGGCCCTCAAGACCTCGCCGTTAAGAGCCGCCCAAATCTCTTAAAGCCTACATACAGATCACTCACTGGTCGTGATGTGTCGACTTACGCACAGCAGCATAGCATCTGAAACCATACAGGGCCTGACAGGGAAAAGCAAGTCACTGAAATACCCAAGTTTGCTTGTAGAAAATGCTTGTGCCGAGAGTCATGACGAGCGAAGTGGTCGGTGCGAGGCGGCTCACCGAGTATCCCCAGCCTGTAGTTGATGGTGACGACGACGACGCTGTCGTAGCTGGCCAGCACGCTGCCGTCGTAGTGGTTCCCCGAGTTCCACTCGTACGACTCGCCGTGCACGAACACCATCACCGGGTGCTTCTCCATCAGGTCGGGAGTCGACGTCGCTGCAACCGAACACAGTGCCACAACCATAAGTAACACGCACGGGTAAGCGCGGCACGTCACTCACCAACATTAATTACTGCTTCGTACCTATTTCAGCTGTTCAATGACATTTTGAAGCGACAACTGTACCTCTGTGCCAATACACTATATGCTGGAGGGGCAGCGGTGGCGTAGTGGCCAGGGCGCTCGCCTCCCACCACGGCGATCCGGGCTCGATCCCCGGCGGGTCCACTCCCGGATTTTCGCATGTGGGAATCGTGCTGGATGATGCCGCTTGCCGGCAGGTTTTCTCGGGGTACTCCCGCTTCCCCCGCCCTTGCATTCCAGCGCCGCTCCATTCTAGGGCTTCACCTCTGTCATGCTCGGGGATGACGGTCACCTACGGGTCCCAGCTGGAAAGACCGTCACTCGGAGGGTGTTGCCTTGCCCTGGGTGCACTCCCCACACGCCATTATTATTGTTATTATTATTATTATACTATATGCTGGACAAATATATATTCTGCACGTTTGTAAAGTAATTATGACGTAACTTTCCGAAGAAAAGTCTGTGTGTATGCGTGTAGTTGTGTGTATCCCCCACCCCCCTAATAACTTTTGAACGCAAGAACCGAATCTCACCAAACTCGGTACTTGGTCCGCCATCTTGGTAGATGAAAAAATGAAGCTTTTTCTTTATATTTAGAAAACTACTGGACCGAGTCTCGCCAAATTTAGAATGGAACCAAAACTATGGTAGGCCATGTAAACGTATGTAATTTATATCGGCAATGCACTTATTTTCAAAATGGCGGATGTACAAATATTTTAGGTTTATTTGATATATCTACCATACCGTCCGGCCAAATTTTATTGAATTTTGTATGCTGAAAGTATTTAATACATGCATCACACATAACAACAAATAACCACTTTTGTCTGACATTTTGTAAGCTAGAGCCACATGAAGAAATAGTTTTTATGTCATATCTCAGAAAAAAATTTACTGGTTCTTTCTAAATTTAACAAACAAGTAGTACTATGGTAGGCCATATAACTTTATTTGTTTTAAATGGGCGAGGCACTTATTTTCAAAACAGCAACCATACAAACAAGCATGCTAAACTTACGAAATAATTTAACTAACTTCGGTTAAATTTACTATGCTGACAGTATCTATTACAAACATCAAATGTGTTTAAACGAAGTTATCTTGTCAGTTAGTTCGTAAAATAGCACCACATGAAAAAATAAAGTTTTTATGTCATATCTCGGGAAAATTTTTTATAATTAACACCAAATTCATGCGATAAGGTATATTTGTGTAGTTCATTTAAATTTATATGCTTTAAGGAGTTGGTCATATATTTTCAAAATTACAGTACTGTATATATTATTGCATGTTCCAAACAATTTCAACCGAACTTAATATGCTGGCGGTGTCTATGACAATCATCAAATATGCCAATACCTAACCTTTTTGTCCTCCGTTTACGAATATCGTCACATGAAAAAAAATTGATGTTTTAAGCCATATCTCGGGGACCAGTTAACCGATTCCCACTAAATTCTTCACACAAGTAGTGATACGGCAAGTCTTATAAATGTGCGTGTTTTAAGAGGCTCAGAAAATTATTTTCAAGATTACAGCTCTGTAGATATTTCAGGATGGCGAGTCCTATAATTCACAACATTAGACTGATTACATCCGAAGTTGAGGCTCCCAATCCTACCCCCGTAGTGCAGTTTGCTGCGCGATAGCTTAATGCACTGCATTACCTGTGTTCGAGTCCCGGGTAAGGAAAGCGTGAATTTGTAAATGTCTAACTACGGTTGCATGTGTTTCCGGTTTGATATTTAATGAAATTGCTGTCAATGAGAAGTTAAGGCCTACTTGCCATCTAAGCTCTCAACAGCTTCGTTAAGAATTATTTGCACCCATGTAGATGAAAGTAGGCTCGTTAGTTATATCAGTAACTTATTGTTACAATATGAATAGATTCTCGCCGTTTCAAAACTACCAGATAACGCGTGGATAAAATTTGATGACTGCATCTGAAGGAATTTGTACAACGTAAACATTCTGTAATAAGAAATATGCAGTTATTTAATTGAAAAGAAAGTAATGGCACATAAATGGAAAATTCAACATGACGAATGAGACTGAGCCTTAAGTTGTTTCCAAAATTACTTAACGCAACCTTTAAGTATTCTTAGTGAAACAAGAAAAACATCTGTGGTGCTGTAGGGATATAAACGGCGAAATAATGCCCAAAGCTCTTCTGTTACGGAAAAGCGACGCAAGATTTGGACAGGAAATGAGAACTTTCTCGGAAACATTGCAGTCCGCGGCCGACAGTCATGTTCAAAAGACAAGGCGAAGATAAGAACGTTCTTTCTTTTCTAGGCAGTAATGGCGGAGCTATTTACGTACTGCGCACACGCATAAGGTGCGATGGAAAATAAGACTTATTTTTTGTGTGTGACAAAATAAAGCGTGCAGATGTGTCTGCAACCATTGCAGTTGCCGGTCACACGGAAGCTATGAGAGATGTACAAGTCTGTTGACGGAGTTAAGTACAGAATCATGCATATTATGCACTGAGCCCGAAGGCGAGCGTGGAACAACATTTAGCCCGTTAAAAAACATTGCATGTACTGCGCACTCGTCGTACGTTTGCCATAGTATTTAAGTCTGTCATACCGCAGACGTGTCTTAAACTTTCTTTGAAAGACAATTTTTTTTTTCCAAGGAAAATTGTTGGGGTATTTTTTTTTTTTTCATTTCTGTAGCATTCCCAGAGACGCGCGCAGCCTGTCAGCGAATGTCTACGTTCACATAAGGGGAGCCGCCACGTCATTGCACTTCTGTATGTTTACCTCTTGTAGATCCGGCGACGCAGTGTGTCCAATGCTTTTGCGGAAAATTGTTGGGATATATATTTTTTTAAATTTCTGTAGCATAATAAAAAACATAAATTTTGCACGACTAACACCATAAATGTAAAAACGACTTGTAAATAACACTCCAAGAATCACTTGTATATAAAAAAATACTTAAGAAAATAATTGTATATTAAAATGACATTCCCTCATTAGTTAATAATATTCTACACAAGTTTCGCAAAAATCCGTTTAGAGGCGAAAAATTTTATAGCATCTAACATCACACAAATTTTCAACCATAACGTTTCTTTTAAGGAAATCAAGTTTCGGTTATAGAACTGAATACTATATCAGTAATGACGTTATTCTGCCAGAATAAGCCGATGATGACATATTACACAAAATTGGATTTCCCCGTCTGTTCAGATCTCACGTTCCTCTAAATTGAGTAAAAACATATTTCGTCGATTAGGTCCGACAGTTTTGACAATCACTGTTCCCTGTGTTGATTTGCATTATTTCAACGGCGAGACGTAAATAATCAAGAATTTTCGTGGCTATGATAGCAAAACCAAGCAAGAATCGTAGTTAACAGGCTACTAGAGTGCTCCACGAAACAAACAAACATTTACACCGTATTTCCTACGAGTGCCACAAAACACCGCCAATATTTTATGATTAATTCACACGACTTCAGTTTATTTACGTTTCATACATATTAGTTGCCTCCCCGACCTTAATTGCAACGTAATTATTTATTTGGTATATTCACGGTATCTTTACACTTTTGAATAAGACCTTTGAAAACTATCCCCATGTATACGTTTGATTGTGTCCTAAATAAATCACACATCACAAGTGTTTATACTTTCGTTAACATAAGAGCACACTATTTGTTGGTGAATTAAAACTTTATTTTTTATTTTTAATGAGAATATATTTATTTCACAGTCTACAGAAATCTGAAAACGGAGAGGAAAAACGTACGTTGGTAATGGCTAGTAAGAAATAACTTTACGTGCGTTATTACAAAACTGATTTTTTTTTTTTTGCGTTATTTGAAAAGTAAACGTTTCTTCTTCTTATTATTATTATTAAACATTATAATATATATATATATATATATATATATATATATAGCGTTATTTGAAAAGTAAACGCTCCTTCGTCTTATTATATATTAAATATATATAGTAATATTTAATATTCCAGGAATGCAGTGTCGGAAACACATTTCATTGTTGTGTACATGAATAAATATTTATTTTTGATTGTCAGTCCAGCGCACGCGTATTATGGCAAGTTTGTTTTCCTTGGTGTTTTATTTAGATTTGTATACGTTTTTTTACACGTGGAGGGAAGGATACGTAGTGAGCAGCCCAAAAGTAGAACTTAAAAAGTCGGTCAGGAAATTTGGAAATAACCACGAAAAACTCATAAAATGCGCGGTGTTATGTTTTTGATATTTGGTTGATATTTATCCTTAACGGAGATATAGGGGCGTAACAAGTTATTGATAAGAGTTATGCAATAAACACTATATAAAATAAGTTTACATAAAATTAAGGTAGTACAATATTATTTCAATATAAATATGATTGAATGTGAACAAATATACTGAAATATTAAATTATATCATTTTAAAAAGATTTAACCAGCCACGTTCTGAGTAAAGCCTAATTGGACAGTCCCCACCTTGTTCACGATTCCGGAGGCTGATTAAGATGGCGCAAGTCGACGGCCGAACACACCCATATTCAGTGGCCCTCTCGTTCCACTGACCCAACGACGAAAGACACCGCCCACGGTCTACGCTGTCCTATATCGGCTGCGTTGTCACCGTTTACCGGCCGGTGGAGGGGGTTTCTGTGTATTGCGATTTCATATCTAATTTCAGGGATCACGGCCCGTGTCCTGGATAAGCAAGTGAAGGTGTGATCAGGCGGGCCATTCAGCTAAGGCCTGACCACAACTCGTAACAGCGGGAAATACAGGGCATTGCAACACTTTCAGTAGTGCTCCAAAGACACTCTGGAAATCGACGTGCCCCCCACTGAAATTGCCTATTTAACTCAACTTTCAAGAACTAGAGAGCGATGGCTTTAACTATGCAGTAATTTTAGGAAGCGCGGTTCTCTCATCATTAAACAAGTAACACTATTCAAGGATGTTCACGGTTAGTTGAGAGCTCTTGAAACCAACCTTTGAAAAATGCCACTGCCCCTACCTGCATACATTTTAACGGGCACATTGACTGTCATGCACCCAGTAAAGTTGGTAACGACGGAGGGGAAGTAGTTCTACGTCGCAACGTTGAAATAAAATAGTTAGGTAAAAAATGAGTGAATACTGAAATTATTTCTTTGCTCTCTTTTTTGAATGCATACAAATGTAAAAATTGCAAACAAAAAAATTATATTGCTTTTATAATAGTTTCGCAATTCTTACTTGACCGATGCTCGAATAAAGTGTTCAGCGCCACGACAATTTCACACATGGTTGAAGAATGCACTATGTGTCTACAAGTTGATGTCAAGCATGGCTTTCAAAAGTGTTCCGTCTACCGCGAACAGTCTTTCATATAAAAGCTCACCCGACGAATACGACTGACTTTTGCAATCTTCTGCAAATCTTTAAAGATTTTATTTAATTGTATAAATGCCCATTTAATTGTTCTACTTCTGTTCTTTAAAGAGAAGCTCATCCAGTCAGTTCGGAGCACGGTTTGACATAAATTTAACGCACAAATTAACACAACTTTTAAAACATAATTTTGACACACCTGAACAATAATTATAACCCTGGTTCGACATACAAATCTAAGAAATGCCAACGGGAACGTAAAATAAACTCGTAGGGTGCCAAAGAGGTAGCCTAAAAAACTCAATGCAGTGGAAATTAAATTAAGTATAACAAAATTAGCAAACTGGATTAAAAATATTGTGTTTATAATTCTGGTATATTTAAGCGAATTTTCCCAACCCCTTAATTAAAAATCTGTTAAAAATTAATTTGTGTTACGTGGAATAACTCACAGTTAAAAATATTTTTGTAAATCAAAAGGACTCTTTCTGCTAGACATTTTTTGCGCGTAAAAACTTTAAAACGTGAAGCGCACAGAATTCAGGAGCCTATCGACACGGGAAAAGGAAGGGTATTTTACCCCTTCCTCCCGGGCCAATTAATGGAGTCCCATATTTTTTATATTCAACATATAACTTACTAGTAATGGCTGAAAAATTTAAACAGAGCTTAATACACACGATTATTAAGGAGAACAACTTTCGTATTGGTGCGTCTGTGTGTGTTCTCAACTTAACTACAGATGGAATGCTGGCAGCGAATTTATCGTTTATCCCCACACCTGTAGAAATATCAGTTGTTGCCCCTCCCCCCTTTTTTTCCCTATGTCCCATCAATGAAAAGTTGCAATCAAGCCTCGAGTCGACGTTGGATGAAAAGGTTGTCACATATAATAATCGTTCATTAAAACTTTTTCTGCGATATTTCGCGTCACACGTTCCAATAAAACGCGTACGTTTTGCAATGTTGGATGACAAAAAAATTTCCCTGTCTGTAACCGACCTCGACTTTTTGTTCAACTGCTGCTGCTGCTTCTGTCTTCTCGAATACATGCTCGCGCAGAACGAGATTTAGGAGCGTGTTCCGACGTACACAAAGCCCTTTGGGCCTCCATTTGTTTACGGTCCGGTAGCATCCTTCATATGCATTCCTCATTGTTCTGAGAGGTTGGCTAGCTTGCTCTAAGGGTTTCGAAACTTGCTGGGACGTGGTGTGTGCTGACCTTTGAGAAGATATAGTGGTGGTTAAGAACGAGCCGAAAACTGGAAACGTTATTTTATGACTTACTCAACGGGAAATTTTTTTTCAATCAGAAATACTTATTTTATACAGCCAAACAAATATGTATTTTAGTTGCACTTACAAAATATAAACTGGACAAAAAAAATTTTTACGGCATACAAATTGCGTTTGTTAAACTAAGAAAATATACATTTTACTTGAAGCCCTGTCCATGACGACAGAATTCGCATGAAATAAAATTAATTGGGTGAGTCAATCATAGGATTAAATATTTGTTTGACTGAGGAAGTATTTTATAGGTTACAACTTACTATCCTTTAAATGTATTTTCGCGTGAGGTCGAATAAATTAATTTATTATTTTCTTAATTAAAAATATAAAACAGTATAACATCCACTACAGTAAAAACATTTACTTGTTACAGTGTCATAATTCCTTAAAATATATCTCTGAATATATTATAATTAACATTAGCATGCTACTTAATTCACATGGTCGCCTCAGGGCAACATACATAACTATATTTGAATAACAATCTCTAATGCATGTGTTTAGCATGATGTGTGTTCTGTTTGTTGACATGTACCAAGTTTTAGTTCAAAGTTTTCGTATTTACCCGGCTCCAGCTTTGTAACCTGTACGTTATCGACTGTGGCGCTGCGGTCGGCAGTTGTTTGAAGATGGCGTGCGGACTATCGACGCGCGCGCAGCCGCCACAAACTTTTGTCGAATGTTGCTGGGTAATTTTCCCATCCAACCTAAATATTTGGTCCTCCGGGCACCGGATCGTAAAAGCGACCACGTAAATTACGGTAGTTTCGATCCGTGTTCAGTTTTCGGATCGCGAAAAGTGATTTCGTGCTTCCGCGTGGTGTGTTGCGGTATGAACTACGCGATTCGTGTTATAAAAAACGCACTTTACTAGCATTGCTTCGAATTTACGTGAGATTCAATTTTTTTTTTTTGAGAAAGCGAGCGGCTGGAACAGCAAATGTGTGAAAATCAGGATATGTTCGTTTACCAAGTGGATGCCGCGGTTCGTGAATAATGCGAACCACGGTCTGTGCCAATAATTATGTACATCAAAACGTGAACATATAACAAGTGTTGGTTGACGTTTTTTTGTTGATCTTCGTGCGTGACGAGATCAAGCGACTCTGGGGCGTTGTCGTTCGTATGCATTTTTGAGGTTAATTGCAACGCACAGTCATGGAGATGGCTTCCAAAATAGTCGCGGCTCGTCTACGGTTAGATCGTGCTGAAAACCTTCTGCAAAGAGCTTCAACCTTAGGCGAAAAGGCACTAACAGACTCTTCGCAAACGAAATTGTTCAAGGAAAATAAATTGAGCAACGTCAAACTCTATGGTACAGATATGATTTGAACCTTCGGCTTACGAATCTAGCAATATCGCAAAGAACGTATAAAGGTACAGAGCTACACTTCACAAAGAAATCAAATGTCTCCTATTCCGAGATTTCCCTTTAGGTTTGCTCAATTCTAATGTCTTGAAGATTCGCCGCACTATATAAATCACTGTTCCGCTACTGAAAGTGAAATTGTGCTGGAAACTCGGAACATATCAAATGCAAATTAATGAGGATGATGTATCTTTTTGGGGATTTAGTCCCTATTTATTTAGGCTTTACTGCAACGAATAATGTTAATGGCTTTTCTTGGTGATAAATGAACCGCGGCAGCAGGAAATAGTTTTTATATCGTCTAATAACATTTGCCACCAACTGACATTTTATGTGATCTGTCACATTCAGCTCCATGAACTGTATTGGATTTAGGTTTACACGAGGGGAAAAGTAGGTCTTAATCGCGGCTTTCAAAAGTGCTCAATTAATCGCGAGCAGTCTATATCGGAAACCATAACAATAATAGAGAATATTCAACAGCCTATTACTGAGACTTGTGCAGCAGTATCTGGAGAAACACGCTTTCTTGTTCACCGTATCCACTAGTGCGTTGATGGAAACGATGGTTATAGTCTATTCGCGATTTCTTCACACTTTTTGAAAAAAAAAAACACACCAATCCGCACCAATCCACACACCAATAAACACACCAATCCACACCAATCTTTTACAATCCTCCTCCGCAATTCACGACAATCCTTCGCAATTCTCCACAATTCACAGCAACCCGCGCCAATTCGTCGATCAATCCCAATCCTATAGATAAATCCCAATCCTATAGATAAATACCAATCCTTCGATCGATCCTTCGATCGATCCTTCGATCGATCCTTCGATCAATCCTTCGTCATGTCCCCCATCCATATGTGTAGAAATTACATTCGTTCGCCAACTGTCTAGAAATTTGTACATGTCGACAGAATTACTGTTTTGTGTGCAGTCCACTATCCATGCATTTTTATGCTAAAGTCTTTATTATCAGTCTATATGCAGATATTTCCGTTAATAGTCGAGTTGTCATACCACCACCTTAAAGTTGTGAAGGGGAAAAGGACACGACACACAAAAATAAAGAAAAACAATTATTTTATAATAATTTATTATTATTTTGTAATTACAATTTCAGAAGAAAGCAGTTCATCGCATCATGCGATATATTCCCGATCCTTCAGTTTACCAATGGTTCAAGATATCTCGTTAATGTGCACGAGATCCCCACGTTTTTGAAGGTCAATCAAATCTCTGAGTATCATCAAGTTCGTTCGGGTCTTCGGGAAATAGGTAGCCAGTATTCTCGGCGTCTTCTGCCTTCTTCATGTCGCTTGTTGCAGCAAATGTGCTGGACGGGTGTGTCAGTGCATCGAGAAAATCGCCATCATCGTCTTCAGCACTATCGCTGTCTTCATGTTCATTTTCACCAATGTCCTCTTCATGGTCATCTTCACCTCCTGTTTTGTATTTTATATTAAATTTGATTTTCTTTGTAGCAGGTGTTCTTTGCTCTTCAGTATTTAGAGCCGACGACTGTTTATTTTGAAGTTCATCGACTTCATGCGAAAGTCTTGAAAGTTTACATTCCACACAAGCCAACTCTGCTGCACTCATTCCGTCTTTAGCATTAACTGTCTCATCATAATCACCTATCGAATCGGTACTCATCGACGCAGCAAGAGGTATTGACGGCAACACTTGTTGACTCCCAGTAGACGAATTCTTGCATATGTATGTTATTTCAATGTATCGCCTTGCACAAACTGCATGGGGCCAATGTCGTAATGCTTCATCGCGCGAAAAGGACTCTTCGTACAGGCCGTTCTCTCATGCCGACGAGCATTTTGACCATACGTGAAAACTCGATAGCAGAATCGGCACTGGTGACAACCAGTTAGCGATTATGCAGGTCGAGGCTACATGGTCGTTAGGGTCAAATTCGTAATTCATCTTTGTGGTATGACGGGAGAGCATTTCCAAATCGATGTTCACCTCACGGTGTCAGAACGTCAAGTGTCATTTTTTTTCTATATAAATCAGGTCTTTTTTACAGTAAAGAGCCTAGTATGCGCCCACAAAAGGTCTTCTACCATAAAATTTATATGTTAAAATATATGGGAGCACACTGAGAAAACCCACATATTCGTTCGCCCCAGAATAAAACACAGATAATGATGTATACATAAATGTAGAAATATAAACAAACTTTTTATTTATTTGATACATAATTATGTATAAGAATATACATATAAAAATATAAAATTATTTTAAAAAATTTTATACATAATTATGTATAATTAAGTATGGGAATGTAAAATTATTTTTAATTTTTCTATTTATTTATATGTATATGCCTGCAAGAATATTTAAATAACATATTTTTATATAAGTATCTGACGTAATATCGTAAAAATAAGGGCTATGAACCACCAGCATAACAAATCGTTGCTCAGAAATATATGATTCATGCCCGGGGGGTTGAGTTAGAGGCGTCTCCAACGCAATCTTCGCCCCACACGAGCGTGATCTGTTCGGCTCATATCGGCTCGGCTCGGCTCCGGTCGGCCAACGTCCGCGCACCTGATTGGACCACATCGTTCTCTTTCAGTTTCTACTTCTTATACGCTGTTCACGGTAAAGTGAGTACTTTTGAGGTCCTAGTTACTTTTTCTTTTCAGACATTTTTTACCCTTGAAAAATTATTTTTAAATAAATATTGTCGTGTATATATTAAACACAATGTGTATATTCCATCGCACTCGAAACATAACGTCTAAGGCTAAAATAAAATATATTTATTGACTATTATTCCAAATGAGACGGATTTCAAAATTGCTCACTTTATCGTTAATAGCCTATACATGTCAGCCAGTTGATGCTCACGGGACAAGTACGCTGGTAAGTAAAAATGAGCTGGTCTTCCGACGAAGAAGATATTACGATTGCATTTGTGTGTAATGAGATACAGACACCATTGCCAAGATTATATTTTGGTACCGTAAGTGATATGAGAAGATAAAAGTACGTATCGTAACGGTGTGGTACTACAAAGTATTGTTTTTTGGTCTATTGTTAACATTATACATACACATACATTCATACACACATAATGACCAAGAACCCCAGTACAAACTTCGTAAGATTATTCGTTGTGGAAAATGGCGCAGAAAACTTAATACGACACATGACCTAAGGCAAGCATTTAGGAAGAGCGACACCCTGGAAAATTGAGAATCCAAATTGGTATTTGCAATATTTCAGAAACAACACGAGATGAAACAATAAGTTGATCTCGCGGGTAACATCAACGCCCGTCTGTAAGAAATTAGGGGGTAGCATGTTAACAGACAAAAGTGTATTTCTCGTGGGAGTTTATCGGCTGTGACAGGCTTACGCTATTCACGAATTTGTTGTTTCAACTCACATAGTTTCTGGCATTTTGTAAATAACTAATCTAAATTCCCAGTTTTCAGGGACGCGTGTCTCCTTTAGTGATTCCGCTTGCCAGAGTCTATTTTACGCATCCGAGACCTCAAAATGCGTGAGCGCTTGAGCCGACACCCGCTCAGACATAGAGTGGCGGAGAGAAACGGAAAGAGGTTACAGTGACATATTCAGCGCCGATGGGCATAACGTGAGGTATGGACGGAGCAGTGGTGGAAAGCATTGGCAAGGGAAACGTGTGTACCCCGAGAAAACCCACCGGCTAGAGGCAGTGTCTGCCACAGTTCCCACAGTGATTTCTAACAATTTCACAATGTCTACTGATTTACTCACGAAAACTAGAAATGCTGCTATTGAAACTTACAATTCATGTACAGTGGCTCACACTAATATTCGGCCACCGATGATTATCGCAGAAATGATGATAAACATAAAACATATTGCACAATCAGTCTTGTGCGCTTTAAATGAAATGCAATAGTATACAATAACTGAAATGAGAAGTGTAAGTTAATGAAACACAATGTTTTGTCCTCGCGTGCTTCATAAGTACGCCACTTGAATATTCGGCCAGTTGTGGTGGACGCGTGGCACAGGCACGATGCACATAGCGTTCGTACCTCGTGTCATTCCCTGCACGCTCTCTGCGCCGAGAGGTTGTATTGGGTAGCTCTGGTGACTGCGTCAGTCAAGAAAATGGGAGGTAGGGCAAGAATACAACGTTTGGACAGCGGCAGCTGGTCATTTTTCATCATGCAAAGAAGAAATCTCAACGATAAATTGCGGAGCACTTGAATCTGCCTAGGTGCACTGTTGGAGATACCATAAGAAGGTTTCAGAAGGAAGACAGAATAGATTCGGTACCTCAAAAAGGACAGCCAAAGAAACTTAGCGAAAAAGAAAAACGTCTAGTAATCAGGAAAATAAAGAAAGGTCCGAAAATTAGTGCTTGCAAACTTACAACGGAGCTACTCAATGAATGTGGAAAGAACGTCCATCCAGAAACCATACGACGAGTTATCAGAAGAGCAGGAAATAATGGCAGGATATCTAGAAAGAAGCCTTTCATCAATGAGGCAAATAGAAGTACCGACTTACGTTCGCAAAAGACCACGCTGACAAAGATGAAAATTGGTGGATTGATGTTATTTTTGCTGATGAAACGAAATTGAAAGTGTTTGGTTTAGATGGAAGGGTAAGTATGGCGCAAGCCAAATGAGGAGCTAAAACCTGGGAACATACAACCTACTGTGAAACACAGTGGAGGTAGTATTATGATCTGGGGCTGTATATCTACAGCAGTTGCTGGAGAGGTTGTACGTGTCGATGGAACAATGAAAAAGGAAGACCATCTCAACACCCTGACAGCAAACCTACACAAGAGTGCTGATAATCTGGGCATTAGGAACACGTTTAAGTTCTACCAAGATAATGACCCAAAACACAAGTCATACATTGTCAAGAGCTGACTTTTGTATAACTGTACCAAAGTCATTAACACACTTCCTCAAAAACCCACCCTGAATCCCATAGAAAATCTGTGGGATGAACTCAAAAGAAGACTGCGTACTACAACAATTAGGTCCACAAAAGAANAAATCTGTGGGATGAACTCAAAAGAAGACTGCGTACTACAACAATTAGGTCCACAAAAGAATTATAGAAAAGGTTCAAGGAAGAATGGAGTAAGATTGGCTCGGAATGTACCAAGAATATATTTGGTAATATGCCACAACGCCTGCGAGAAGTAATACAACAGAATGGCCATGCTACCAGGTACTAAAAAAATGTGTGTTTAGTTTTCAAAGAGGATTATGTTTATGTTTGATTGATGATGGCCGAATATTAAAGTGGCGTACTTATGCAGCATGGGACGACAATATCATATTGTTTGTTAAGTTGCATTGCTCATTTCCGTTATTGGCTCCCGCTATATTTCACTTAAAGCACACAAGAANATCATATTGTTTGTTAAGTTGCATTGCTCATTTCCGTTATTGGCTCCCGCTATATTTCACTTAAAGCACACAAGAATGATTGTGCAATATGATTTGTGTTTATCTTCATTACTAATGTAACACAAGGCCATGAAACTGCGATAATCATAGGTGGCCGAATATTAACGTGAGCCACTGTATGTGGCGGAACGACACGCGACGGGCTAAATAAAGGAAAGAGCTGAAAAGAGCTATCGAAAGTGCTCAATTTACCCCGAGGCAGCCACGGTACATTTCCATCACACAGGAGCGTAGCAGCTGCGGTAAAATGCGAAACCCCGAGGTCCGGGTTTTTTTCATGCGCTCGGGAATATCCGGCCTGTGACAACGACGCTTTAAGCGGGGGCGGGCTGGCCGGGATATTGGGGATCGTTCGCGGCTGCCCTCCCTTCCTCCCTCCCAGACTTCNTTCGCTGCGCGGTGCGATACTCGCCTGTGGTAAGCCACTTTCCGCCACGACGACGAATATTCCGGCTCTCCTATTTTTTATTCTCCTACCATCCTCTGGCGTTCATCCTCTTTGCTCCCTTCTGAGAGCAGACGTGTACTAAGCGACAGCTTGTAAGTTACATCCGCTGTAAAAGCTATTTTACTTGCTTTTTTCCCCATTAGAGCTAGCTTGCGTGGAAAAACTAAAATACGTTGCAAAGTAGCGCTCATGGAATAGTCTAACCTTTTTAGGGGTCGGTCCACCGGGAAAGGTGGTGGGAGATGCCTGTTCCTGTTCCATCGGGAACATAGTTTTATTCCCTCGGGCAGGGCTGCCGTAAGCTTGTATCTATAACCATAATTTTACACCAAGGCTATCCGGATTAGCTTTCAGGTGTCACTCCCGATTTTCGTATGTCGGAAACGTGGTCGGGGTAACCCCTTTCATCCCCACTATTGCATTCCGTCGCTGCTCAATTTCTATCCCTTTTCATCACCTTAAGGTGCTAAAGACCTCATTGTTACGGCTCCCGCCTACATTAAACGTGCGTCCTATGTGCTGATCTACGAAAAGAACACACACTTCAGACAAGGGCTGTTGAGTGCTTTCAAGACGTTACGTACATTAAAAACACAATTTCGTAGTACTCCAAGAAGGCACGAAATGTTTTATTCAAAGCGCTGTTGTTCAGAATATACGCGTAAGATACATACAAAACTACTCAAAAAGGCCCTGCATTGAACTTTCCATCAATAAAATAACAGGGTCACCGCTGAAAGTCCCATAGGTACACGCAGTGCAACAATAACACTGCACGACAGTTCAGAGCCTTGCGCATAGTGGCGATGGCGCTTTTGATGCGCGTGGCAGTGCCGCCCTTATCGCTCCCGCGCTTCTCGGCCTCAAACGCGGATACAAGCTCTAGGTAGACGGGAGCCTTAAGAGCCCTCTATCTCACGATTCATCCCCGTTCACTGTCAGCTGCACATCAGTCCTGAGATCTGCGATCTGACGTGTCGCTTATACCCCCTCTACCGTAAGCGCCCATGTTACATGCTCTATCAAAGACGCTTTATTTTACTGGGAAGATAACCGGCGGACGACTTCACGTGAATATATAAATGACTCGCACACCCACGGCTTACCAAAAGTCTGAACCCAGAATCTGTGGTCCCGAAGTACTACGGAGTCACTGGTGACTAAATAGCNGGCTTACCAAAAGTCTGAACCCAGAATCTGTGGTCCCGAAGTACTACGGAGTCACTGGTGACTAAATAGCTTTACATGATATTGGCAAAATGAAACAAGTGATTAATTTTCTCTTCGCTGCTGCCAAAATGAAGTTATTATGAACTCCTGCATTTGCATATTACTTGCTCAGAGACGCAGACGCTGTGTGTCGGTCTTTGGTGGCTGTTGCTTGTTGACTGAGTCTCTGGATGTCATTCAGGCCGGGTACACACACTTCCCAACAAGGCTTGGCTTCTCTTAAACCAATGACTGTAAATAATACAATAGGTGACTGGAGGACATAGAGAATTTCTCCGTCTTTTTGAAGCTATTTCCTTGACCCAGCATGAGGTAGATCTGTGATTGCTTTCATTTGTTCATGGAATTATTGTGTGGTTAGCCAATTACCTAATGCCATACATAGGTATTTCTCTAAGGGACAAACATATACTTAAATATAGTTTGCCATTGAGGGAAAAGGAGAGGTGCGAAGGAAAAGATTGATAGTTCGATTATCTGGCTAAACATAAAATGGCACCATGGGTAGATGGACGCGATCACAGAGTTTCCTTTTGTTGGTCCTGTGCCGAACACTAGAAAATATGGATAAAGCGACCTACGTAGCTTCTCTGCGCCAAGGCGACCCAATGCTCCTCGACTGGTGCTTCGGCAACTGCCACCCCTGGATTTAAGCAAATTGGGCTAAGCCAGGGCTTCTCTATCTTGCCTGATCTCTTCACAGGCGGCGAAATGGTATCTACCTTGATAGACGAACTGATAGATTACATCTTGACTCATCCACTGAGCGGGGTGCTGAGATATCTAGCGCTCAAGCCGTTGGGCCACCGGACCTAAATCCTAAATTTCATCATGAAGAAATTGAAAGTAATGGTAAAGGACCTGGGGGGGAATTCCTACTGATGCCATAGATCTGACCAACACAGGTGATAGATTGTGGAACCTGAGATTAAATGTTGTGAAAGAATTCCCTTACCCATTTTATGGTCGAGGTGATGGTATGGCCGAATGGCTAAGAGCACCACGTTAAAATATACAGCACAGTCTCTGACTGTGAAATTTGTGTCTGTGTGTATGTATACTAGTAAACATGCATTCCTGTATTGGCCAGGAAGACACGATAGACAAGACAAAGTCACATTCATCCCTAATGTTGTCCCTTGCACCAACCTCTTGATTGCTTGATTTACCAGAAAATGGCATCGATTAGGTGGAAGGGATGATCGATTGTGGGGCTAGTCAACATCAAACGCACGCTCCTACAAGCATATAAGTGGCTATCACACTGTAATCATGCACAAACAGCACTCCCTGAAAGTCATGCCATGTGCTAGAATTCACCTGCCAAAAGTGTTCTTAGCTTGCTATGTCCACTTCAGAAGTCCATCGATGTCGATGCGTCGCTGTTCGAATCGAGACCACGGAGACTACTTTCGAGCAGCCTCATTAGCCGAGGGTACGAGTTGTCCTCCCGCCCCTGGCGTGTCCCTTTCATTGATTGCACTTTCCATTATTCGACTGCTTGTCTTTACATTACCAGAATTGTTTCTTTCCGCAATTTTCTAGACAGTGTTGTTCGTTGGAAGATAGCAACACAAGAAAACTGTGTTTAATCGATTCTTTTGAGCGCCCTTTAGAAAGAAATAAGGGTGTTCGAATCTAAAGCTGCACACTTCAACACGAAGGGGTCAATGGTATGCTGTGTACTGTGGGTAACGAAAGGATCAAGGGCAAGTAAGCAAAGGCTTGTAGCATAAAATTAGAACACAGTTGTGTTTACACATAAGTTCTTAAGAGATTCGTGGGCTACAATATTAGTGTCGTATGATCTGTCGTTCATTGCTTCAGCCCGAGTCAACTCAGTGGGCCAACGAAGTCCGTATTGAATTGTTTCAAGTTAAATAGTTACTAGGTGAGAAGTTTCCTTGTCGTTGGTGGTTTAGGTTGCTTGGGTTTCGTATCCGCGGTGGACAAAGTTTGACACAGCGTGGGCGAGCGCAGGAGTTCAAGGCGAAATCGTTGATCCAGTTCACTAAGATGCCACTTCAGACCACTAGGTTCAGCTCGAATACAGATATGCCACGACTGTGAGAGACTATACATAAAAATTAGTTAAATATGTAAAGGGTCCCTCCAGTTATATTTCTGGTTAAGAGCAGAAACGTTGAAAGGAACAATAAAAAGTTATAAAAATGGTGGCAGCCCAGTTTAATATTATGGCAGTGAAACATGTTACAACAGTTATTCCGGTTATTATTCCAAGGGATTTAAACTCAGGTTGTGGTACCAAAATTTGCTAGCACAGGTATGTCCAAGAGACATGCTTCATAGTTTTTAAATTCCTTCCCGGGTTCCCATATCCCCTTTCGACATACAATCTCGTACTCGCCACAGTCGGGCAGACCAATCATCCGACCAGACCGAGCAACCATGCAGACTTGACCATACGAACCATCCATACCAGCTTGTCATACGAACAAAAAATACGAACTTTCCATACAAAACATCCATTCCACCCAACCAGACCAACAACTCATCAAGACCGACTGGGGATACCAATGAGCACGACCAACCAAACAAACCGACTATACCAGATAGTCATACGACCCGATCATGCCACCCAGCCATAAGAATGTACCATACTGACCATCCATACAGACCAACCATACGAGCCATTCATACCAGTCGTTCACTTGAAACAGTCTTATGAAATATTCATATGAACTGCTCATACTAGACAGGCATACGAACCAACCATACCAGGTATCCATGAGAGCCAACCATACAAGCCATCTATACCAGCTTAAAATACGAAAGTCTTGCCAGCCAACCATGCCTCCAAACCATTTGAACCATTCATACTAAACGACTATAGCCACTTAAATAATTCTCACTAAATTTCGCACACCTCCGTCAGGCACGTGGACTACGACTGTAGTCCAGCCCTGCATTAGCGCCAAGATGTTTGCTCTAGACAGAGTGACGCATCTGTAGCTTTCAGTAGCTGAGTTTGGAGGGGAACCTTCCACGCCAATACCCACGTGAATCTCCTTTGTTCGACTAGTACATCATTTTTCCATTGTCCTCCCCCTATAGTCCACGCACCTAACCTTGTTTTAAATGGTAGATACTTGATTTTCTAATTGGTGGCCATATAAGTACTGTAATTTAGATAATTCTGTAATATCTATTAAACATATTAAACTAAATCCAACAAAAGCTTGTATGCTGGCAGTATCTATTAGAAGCACCTCATACAAAATCTTTATTTTTAGCCAATTTAGTAAGATAGCACAGAATAATAAAATAATTGTTTTATGCCATATCTCGGGAACCAACCAACCGACCGAACCCCGTCAAATTCTTCACACAAGTAACGCTATGGGTAGGCCATGCAAACTTACGTGATCGAAGTGGCTCAGACACGTTAACCCTGTCTACTAAAACATTATACTGATTACATCCGAAGTTGATGCTCCGAATCCCACCTCCGTAATGAAATTGTTTACACGCTAGGTCATGGCACAAGTTGTTCTGAGATCCGAGTCCTCGGCAAGGCACGTGTGTATTTATAATTGTTTTACTGCTGTTGCATATGTTTTTGGCTGCATCTCTAACGATATTGCTGTCAACGAGATCTCTTGGCCTTACCTACCGTCTAGACCTGTAAGAATTTAATTGTAGTCCATTCACAACTTTTCTAAAACCCTGCTAAAGTTCTACTTTCAGCATATTCTTCCGCCTCAAGCAAGGTCACGAATTACACCAAAATGCCAGCACGCCGTATTCGTGCGAACTCACTATAATAATACATTCCATTAGAACTATTTCTTACTACGTATTACCAACAAACCTATTTCTTCCTTTTTATTAACGTTAATTACAAAGGAAATATAATAATTTATAAATAAATATAAGTAAAAGTTAGATTTATAAAAAAATAAGGTACTTTTATGTTAACACAAGTATAAAATGCTTGTGATGCATGACATATTTAGGAGACAACCAATCACGCGATACAAGGGGTGGTTATTCAAAGGTTTGATTCAAAAAGTGTGAAGAAACCGCGAATAGACCATACACAAATTATTTGCACCCATGTGGAAGAAAATAGACTCATTAGTTACATCATTAACGTTTTTTTTTACCATTGTATTATTATAAACATTTTACTACAACTTTTCGCTTGCTCGCTGAACAGAGCGCCGGCAACGGCAGTAAAACAAAATGCAGAAAGGGGCTGGCAATTAGCTGGCAGGGGTTGCGGTGTTTTTAACACACACATACACACATACATACATACACACACATACATACACACATACATACATACATACAACGCGCGCGCACACACAAGGGGCGCCAGCTCACAGTTGAGTTTCGGCGGAGCTACGCGCCGAGCGCTGCGATCGCGGGGTTAAGCGTAGGGAAGCGGGCGTTGTCTCGTCTCGCCGACGCGACGGCTGAGGAGTGATTAACGGCTCCACTCGTCTCCCGCCTCGCTCTAGTCTTACTTATATTTGCGAAGCGGAGCGCGCTGCATTCAGTTCCGCGAATCCCTCTCGTCGTCACGTCCCTGATGAGTCTAGGGCCGTCTCGCAGAGCGACCTCGCCTCCCCGGGGCTCGATTACACAAAACACCGCCCTTCCGTTCTTTTTTACCTGAGGCGCGAGTAGCTCTTCCGTCACGTTGCACACACCACTTCATACCAAGCCTGGGGTAAACGATTCACAAGTGCGTATTTTGCACGACTGGTGATAATATCGCATGAACGGCTGCAATCGTTACAGCAATGATGATTCTTTATTTGCTTCTGATTTGACAGGTAGAACCGCCGAGAGAATTTGGGGTAGAGTGCGCACACTAACTGCACTTTAACTAAATTCTGAGTGTAGAGATAGGGTTACCAATTTTTTTTTAAATTTGCCATAAGGGCAACTTCAGACAACTCGTCACACATCTGACTTCAATGATATGACCGAGTAAGATAGTAATAAAAATGAACAGCCTGCATCAGATGTTAACTATATGCGGCCATTCGGTTAGATACACACGAGTAAACGTACCTGTAATCGCGGAAGTGGTAAATTACTGACGTTGTGTTAATTTTAGTAGTAATATGAGGTACGGGGTGTATGACGTTTCGTCTTACGTCCATACGGAATAATTCTTTCAGCCCCTGGGTAGGGGAAATCCCGTACAATACGGGACAGTTGGCAACCCTCACGTAGACAGAAGATGAGGAAGTAGAATGATTTTCGTCTTCTGCGTTTGCCTCGAACAACCTCCCAAGCATTTTCAAATCATCGGGCAAATTCACGTGTTTCGAAAATGCCGTGACTTCTGTTTTAACCTTGGACATGTGTGCTAGTATATCAAAGCATTTGATTGAGCTGAAATCAGCCGATGTCGTGTGATTGTGACGGTTGTGTAGGAAGAAAAACGATCATGATTTGGGGTCACAGTCTACGGTTGAGATACGGTGACGGTTATTGAGAGCCTGGCACATTCACACCCTACACCTTATTCCGTCTACTCTTCCGACTCCCGACGCTAAACTGATTACTTTGCCTTTAAAATGGCCAAATTCACGTGGCTTGGACTATGGTGAACTCATTATTTACAAAAGTACTCGTTTCGAAATTTTATTTCACTTTCTCTCACAAAGTTTTAAATAAACTGGAGTGTTACTTCTCGTTTACAAAAGAATAATAAGAACAAGATGTAAACAAATGCCCGCTTCAATGTTTGAACACAGAGAGTGTGTGGACCGTCGAAGCCGTGGCGATGCGTTTGTGGGCGGCCTTCAACACTGCGCATGCGTGTTTTCGAACATCATACTTCAACATAGTATCCCAACCTAACAGAAATGCAAGAGCATGGTAAATGGGAGATCACCGAGAAAAAACCCACCGAGCAGTGGTATCGTCCGGCATGCTTCCCGTGATATTGGCATAACATGGTCATAAACAACATCACTCAATCATGCTTGTTACTTTTCTGCAAAGTATCAAACATTAAGTACAGAATTTACATTGTTACTTCGAAAAGAGTAAATGGTATCCCACAATACCTGAAGTTACTCTGTTTATACGATAACAACATAACCTTAAAGGAAAGCGAAAAATGCTATCATCATTCTCCCATGTTCCACACAACTGAACCATCATAAATACACACAGTACGGTCGCAGTTGTAATGCACGGCATTTGCTAATATAAAGGATTGTTCAGCTAAGATGCACACTCCAAATATCATCCGCACCGTTGAAGGTATCGAAATTTTGATTTGGAACTCGTAAATGGCACTACGGGACTTAAAATACACCGTCTATGTCTGTCCCGAGATGTAATTAATCATTGAGATAACAATATAAACTCATTAATCCCAACAGCATAACATGTTGTTGAGCGGCGAGTTCAGTGACGTGATTATTTTGAAAATCAGAGAGCACTTTTTGATATATAAAGAGGTTTTTTATCATTTTAATATGCATTTGACTGTAGCTGTGACGAGGTAGGTCGCGTTTTCCGTTAGGAGAGGTCTCCTTGGCGTGGACTATGAAACAAACACAGCTGCTTGGTGAATTAATTGTACCTTTAAAATTTAATTTGTAATCAGTGTGTATACCACNTTGTTGAGCGGCGAGTTCAGTGACGTGATTATTTTGAAAATCAGAGAGCACTTTTTGATATATAAAGAGGTTTTTTTATCATTTTAATATGCATTTGACTGTAGCTGTGACGAGGTAGGTCGCGTTTTCCGTTGGGAGAGGTCTCCTTGGCGTGGACTATGAAACAGACACAGCTGCTTGGTGAATTAATTGTACCTTTAAAATTTAATTTGTAATCAGTGTGTATACCGCCGTTATATGTTTATTTTATAACATTGTAACTTACTAATTTTTTACTAGAATTTATTTCAGGTCAAGATGCAGCTAATATTTAAGTGGAGGTGAGTTACATTATTAATTGAATATATGGATTTAAATTTGAAATTTTTAATGAAGGTGAATTTGTTAGTAATTTTATTTATATTCATTTTTTTTTATTTTAGCTCTAAAATACATGACTTTATTGTTTGCCAAGTGTAACTAGCCATATACGAGGTTTTCCTGCACTAAATACGTATTTATTCCATAGCTGATTTGCCATTAAATGTATGCTTTTAAAGCAACTTTTGGAAAAAAAAAAAAAAAGCACCTGCTCTTATTTTAAATTTTTTTTAGTATAAAATACACTGACTTTCATGCGGCCTGTAAAGTTGGCAGTGAAATAAATTGAACCGATGAACATAAAATTAAACAAAAGTTTTATTTGTCTGCAACGTCAATAGCAACGAACAACCTTCCGCGTGTGTTCGATACCTGTGTTACTGCATCGCCAGTGCGTTGCGTCACCCATGTAGGAACTCTCCACTGGACATCCCAGAGGGTAATGCAACCTACCCTGCAACAGCCACGGTCAAATGCATGCACCTATGAACACCCCCTTATATCTCAAAAAGTGCTCGTCGGGTTTTCAAAATAATCACCTCGTTGAACTCGCCGTTTAATAACGCGTTATGATATTGGGAGAAACTGGCATATTTCAGTTTAAAAACCAACAAAAAAAAAGTTGATAACGATATATTAGTAATGAATTACACATAGAAACAGACATATACTGTGTCTTATAAGACCCATAGTGCCATTTAAGAATTCGAAATCAAAATTTCGATTCCTTTAGAGGTTCGGAACATTTTCCAAGTTTTCAGTTTTCTATCTTAAATATTTTTTGCTAAATACAAAAACAGCTGATAGGAATTAATTGTAGCAGTAAGTCGTACTGTATTTTCAACTTATCCTTTTTTTCGGAACGGCTTTATTCGTCGGTCGCATTCGCGCGAAATGTAGTCTCGAAGTTGCCAACACTGTACAGTTACATCCCACGCAATACCTTGAGCTTAGAGGTGATGAAAACACTAATTGGGCATGTAAGAGTCGCTATTGTCCTTCGTTGTTTTCGCGCCCCTAAAAAAACAACGCGAAAAAAAATTTCGCTCCATGTAGGACGAGGCTGTGTGGGCATGTAGGGGGACGCCGACTATTCTTTATTAATTACTTCGTTCGTTTGAACTCTCTCTCTCTCTCTGGTTTTTGCACGATAAATACAAAGGGGAAAATGCGAACTTTAAATGCCGTGCTACAATTGGAATAACCACGACCACAACCACAGCCACAACCTCAACAACCATAAAAAAAAAAAAAAAATATTCCGAGCTATACAACATACACGATAAAATTGGCCGTGTTCATTTATCTTTCACACAGATTCCACTCCCTAATTGATAATTTAGGTAATTCCAACTAACTTTTTTTTTTTGCAAGTTGTCTTAATTTATTCCACGCATTATTATTATTATTATCTCATGTTTCTGTGCTGTAAAGTCTCAGCTTTTTAATTCCCGCCATAACTAATTTTTCCTGATTTTTTTAAAATTTTTCAGTATGCAATGAGACAAATGAACAACGCGGATCTCGAGGTAAAATTGGATGTCTATCGCAGTGAATGGAACTATTTAGTCGAGGGAATTTGATGGGTAGGGTCGTATGCACAGTTTGTATGCAATCCAGCCAGAGTAAAACTTTTAACTGAAATACTAACTATTTTAATGCATCTGTGTGCCAAACGTTTACGCAGTTCGTGCAAAGCTGCTCGGACGTAGTCCGTTCCAGACACAAATCAACTATGCAGATGGCTGGCAGAATAACACTGTACACTGAAGAGTAAAAAAAAAAAAANTCCGTTCCAGACACAAATCAACTATGCAGATGGCTGGCAGAATAACACTGTACACTGAAGAGTAAAAAAAAAAAAACTGGTTATAGGCGTGCGTATGCAAATAACAGAGGTATGGAACCAATCAGAGTAACGCGATGTGTGTTCGCCAGCTAGATCGGTTACTGCTGCTACAATCGCAGGTTATCAAGATTTTAAGTGACGCGTACGAACATTTCACGAGTGTACCGTGAATATCGGGAATCCGGTAAATCATCGCATCTTCGACATCGCTGCGGCCGGAAAAAAGATCGTGGAAGAACGGGACAGACGACGACTGACGAGAATCATTAAACGTGACAGACGTGCAACCCTTTCTCAAATCGGCGCAGATTGGATTTGTGGACAGCCCTGCAGGATTCATGGTGTGAATTGCCTCCTGCATACCTTCAGGCATTAGTCGAGTCCATGCCACGTCGTCTTGCGGCACTTCTGCGTGCTCGGGGGGCCCTACACGATATTAGGCAGGTGTACCAGTTTTTTTTTTTGGCTCTTCAGTGTAATTGGCTAAGCTTTGTTTCTTTCACAAGAAAGTTACAAATTCGCCAAACTGCTACGCGGACAAACACTCGCAATGCTTGTGACTATTTTTTTTATGCGAGACTGTAGCGAACACCATTATAAAGAAGGCATTCGTGTTTGAGTGTTATTGAAATGGCCACAGTTGTATCGATTGTAGCACAGCCCCGGCTGTGACGAGGCTGGAGCACAGGACTAGACGCGCACTGAAATATTGAAACGATGAAAACGGTTCGTCTAAAATTATTGAAATTTCACTAAATATTTCAGTGAAAAAGTTTACTGTTTTAATGGTAATTCTTTAATACTGAAAAAGACTGCCCAAGATTACTTCAACTTATCAGTCACTGTAAATTATAAACCCGATTTTAAGTTCTTATTACTTATTTTTTATACCCAAATCAAAATATTTATTGGTGTACGTCCTCAAAGATCTAAATTAGCATATGTAATTCTGGCAACATGTGTTTCAATGTATACACGTTTGTTGAATACCTCTAATTGGTTCGGTAGATATGGTATAAACTAAAATATTTACAAAGCCACCATTTCCAAAATTAGCGTCTCGGGTGGGTAAAATGACATAAGTTTATGTGGTCTACCATATCACTATTCTTGTGCCGAATTTGGTGCGAATCGGTTGATTAATTTCCAAAGTAGGCTATATGTGTACATAATTAATTTAGGTGGCGGTACCTTCCATAAATCCATATTAATGGGGATACAAGTTTCTGAATTTAATGTTGAAAGTGTGAACTGTCACAGTACCAATAAAATTATGGTTTAAATACGTTGAATGGATTTTTTTGATGTTACTTCGCAACCGAAAATTTCAATGGGCATCAATTTGAAAATAAGCATTCAGCATGACCGAAACATATATAATTGTTGTGTATTTACCTCAGTTTTATAACTTTATTGAGTTTCGAGAAAATCGAAAGAAGGTTTCAAAAACTTTTCAAGGGAGGACACAAACTGCTTCCTTCCCTTTTCGTTTTACGAGACACGGGCGCTGAGATTTATAGAATGCTAAGCGTCATTTAAATGTCTGAACTCATTTCATGGTCTATACCTATTTCTCTGTTGTGTAACGTGACACGCGACATCTTGGCAGCTGCTCCGGCCATAGTACGCTGGCATTATATGTTGGTAGTGTTAGTCATGATAATTCACAGGCCCATGTCGTGTTCAAACAATGCGATCATTTTCCGAGAGACTAAGGATCTCACGTACAAAAAATTATATAGCACGACTTGAATATACGTCAGTTATGTAAGAACGAACGTTACAAAACATGTACTGTATTTACATAGTGTGCTAGCCGCAGTGCGAGATACATGGTTTTTTTTTTGACAGATATATACGCGAAAAATACTTCCATTGTCGAAACCTTCAAGTTTGTGCGCATATTTCATGCGCACTCTACCCCATATTCCCTCCACGGCTCCGCGGAAAGCGACGTACAGACGCTCCGATTAAACATCCGACTTGACGAAATGTTGAAATTTTTGAACCTCAAAACATAATAAAACTGTTTTAATATGAACCTACATGCGGTAGTTTTACACCTACGGGTCACAAATAGTTTTATACATTATATAATAGGGTCTGCGCAATAACTGGCAGGTCCCGCTTGTTCGGCGCAACCATCTCTACACCGTCAACATCGGTCGGCAGTTATCTTCGGAACCATGGCCTTTGTAAACGTAATTTATTACCGATAGAATATAAGTCTTTGGCGACTCAAACTATAAGTATTTACCCTCCATTCTTTATACAGTTTGAAACATTTACGAAATGTCGTTTTTCTTTGTGCATGAAATCTTGTTACAGCCAGATTAAGTNAATAGTTTTATACATTATATGATAGGGTCTGCGCAATAACTGGCAGGTCCCGCTTGTTCGGCGCAACCATCTCTACACCGTCAACATCGGTCGGCAGTTATCTTCGGAACCATGGCCTTTGTAAACGTAATTTATTACCGATAGAATATAAGTCTTTGGCGACTCAAACTATAAGTATTTACCCTCCATTCTTTATACAGTTTGAAACATTTACGAAATGTCGTTTTTCTTTGTGCATGAAATCTTGTTACAGCCAGATTAAGTCCCCCCCCCCNTTCCCGTTTTTCTTGATGCAGAAGGCTCGCAATCGCAAAGGCCGGAGAAGTCTGCTGTGAAATTACATTCAGAGCGTAAGTTAGTTATTTTGGTATATAATTATAATAACTTCTTTCGAACACACTATAAATCTTCATTCAATTAATTACTACGTTTCAAAAATTGTTTTAAAATACAGTATGATGCTCACGAATCAAGCAAGAAAAAATTTTGCACGAGTGTTGGGCAGCCCCGAGGAAGTGCAAGAAATCCGGAATAAGGGGGTATAAGTTGGGTTGAGAGATTCGGGTGGCTCTTAACGAGGTCTTGATAGAGCCGATGAGGATTAAATGAGGTGGGAATGGAGCAGCGCCGGAACGGAAGGGCGCGGGAAACGGGAGATCTCCGAGAAAACCCCCTGTCCAGCGGGTGTATCGAGACTTCTCCAAGATCCAGAAGCTGATAATGACTACGACGACAANCCGAGAAAACCCCCTGTCCAGCGGGTGTATCGAGACTTCTCCAAGATCCAGAAGCTGATAATGACTACGACGACAATGATGAAAATCAAGTGGAAGCACAGCTCACAGGAGCCTTTACTTATTTGCAATGTATACAGGATGATTCTAAAATCATGGGACAAACATTGAGGGGTGGTAGAGCTCACTAAAACAAACAATTATNGATTCTAAAATCATGGGACAAACATTGAGGGGTGGTAGAGCTCACTAAAACAAACAATTATTGTATAGGAATATTATGGGCGGGAGTGACGCGTTGAGGCACAAACACAAAAACATAACACATTAACGGAAACATAAAATGTTCATTAGCAGCATGCCCAACGAGTGATTCCGTACAGAAAATGTTAAAACAGTTGCTGGAAATGCATCCACCAACAGTCACGCATGCTTGGCGACCTCTACATATGGCGTGATTGGCTGACAATGGTGGCGTGCGTGAAATACCCGGCGTATTTGAATCTGTTCGCCAATCACTCCACCGACGCTACCAAGCTTGCATTACTGTCGGTGGTAGCAATTTTGAGCAATTATTATAAACATTGCTGTAAAAAGGCATTTAGCGGCGACGTTGTAAATAAACAAACAATGTGTTGCATTTCATGTGTTATTTTTGTGTGTTTGTGCCTCAACGCGTCACTTCCGCCCATATATTCCTATACTTATTAACAAACAAAATCACTCGAGTACCACTCCTCAATGTTTGTCCCATGATTTTAGAATCATCCTGTATATGTTTCATTACTATGGGTATTTTTGTAAAAATTTATTTATATATTTGTTAGTTTTTTTTTTANAATCATCCTGTATATGTTTCATTACTATGGGTATTTTTGTAAAAATTTATTTATATATTTGTTAGTTTTTTTTTTATTTTAATAATATTTTCTATCTTTTTTGTTGATTATTTACAAGAAACAGTACCAATATTACGTATTTCCCCGATATTTTTTAACCACTGTAATCAATGAAGTAGTTTCGTCATCTCGGATTACTTACCGGAACCACTGTGCGACGGTGTGGCAGTTGGCGCGTGCACACGGATACCGCTTCACCGCGCGCAAATATGCGAGGGCGCAAATTCCAACCCCCCACCCCCTCCTGCACAACGCGGAGATTAGCACCCATCCCCACTCCTCCGCCAATCACCGTGCAGGGAATTCCGAACACGCGAGGCCGCCACCGCGTGCATCGCCGAACGTTCGCGCGGCCGGGCGCCGCGCAAAGCCGACAATTGCGCATCGGATAACCGCGTGGAAACGCCGGCGTCGGCTTCTGCTTGCTTACAACCGCGTCCGCACGCATTGTGACGTCGGGGCGAGCCGGTAAGCGCTCTTTCCAACCGGCAACAACAAACTTTGTTCGTTTGCAACAACGCTGAAGTACATTTTACACAATCGTTCGGATTATCTCTCGAAACAGCTTCTTTTTTTTTTTTTCTCCCTTTTGATTTCATTTGCGCATGAAGAAACACGTGTTGCAGCAAATATTGTTATTATTTTACGTGCTTTAAAGGTGACGTGGTGATTCCTGTGACCAACAACAAAGCCTCTAAAAGAGAGAGAAAGCGTCGTGCTGGTTTGAGTCCAGGTGGCGCGAAGTGGTTACTTGAATCAGTCTGGCCCATAACTTGGTCCATTCGTGGCTACTTCCGGTTTTTTTCTGAAGCCCAGCTAAAGTTCTACTTCCAGGATATTCCTCCACCTCGTACAAGCAAAGCTTAACCAAGTGTAGAAAATTACTCCGAAGCGACAATACACCGCATTAGTGCGCACCCTATGTAATAAGAGTTTGCATGAGAACTATTTTATACTATGAATTANCGTGCGCACCTATGTAATAAGAGTTTGCATGAGAACTATTTATTACTACGAATTTCCAACACGCATATTTTACATCTGTTTTTATTCATATTAATAATAAATGAGATGATATAATTTATAGACTAAAACTTAAATTTAACCAAAAATAAGGTTCTTTTATTTTAACACAATTATAAAATGCTTTTAATACGTGACATATTTAGGAAACAACCAAAAACGTCATATATAGGGTGATTTTTCAAATGTTTATTCAAATTTGTGAAGAAACTGCGAATAGACTATATATATTGTTCATGATTGATTGAGCACTTTTGAAAGCTCTGCTTAGGATATACTTTTCTTCTCATTTGTATCTTTCCGCTATGTAAAATTAACATTGTCATGGACCCTCTCACTTTATTCACACGTCATCCAAGTGAAAAAGTGCATTCTTTTTATAGAAGTGAATGCGTTTATAATACGCACATTTGTGCGCCTATGTGTACAGAACGACCACCACTGACATCAGTAGGCTTTTGAAATCAACCTTAGAAAAATGTCACTGTCCCTACCTGCATATGTTTTAATTGGGTACACTGAGAGGTATGCGCCTAGTAAAGTTGGTAACGACTGAGGGAAAGTAGTTCCATGTTTTAAAGTTGNATTGGGTACACTGAGAGGTATGCGCCTAGTAAAGTTGGTAACGACTGAGGGAAAGTAGTTCCATGTTTTAAAGTTGAATTAAAAATGTTAGGTAAACATCTGTGTATACTGATATTGTTTCTTTTGCTTTCTATTTTTAGCGCATATAAGTGTAATAATAATCAAATTTATAAAATATTTACTTTTATAATAATTTCTTAGTTTCGTTTGACCCAAGCATGAAAAAGCAATCAGGCTCGTGACAATGTTGATTTTACGTATCGTGGAATAATACACATTGTGGATACAAGTAGATCTTAAGCAGGGCTTTTAAAAAATGCCCTTTTTTCCGCGAACAGCCTATATAGGTAGTGATTATTTCAAAGGTTGATTTCAAATGTCCATACTTTACCGTGAACAGCCTTTACATAGATATACGTACCCACATATATATATGTTTATAGCATATTTAATATTTAAGTATATTTCCCCAATCTACTTCAAAATCAATCACGTGCATCAAACACTGTAACGCAAACTACATTTATTGTAATGGAGACCAGAGGAAAATTGATGGCAGCGGTGGTGCAGTGGTCAGACCACCCGCCTGCCACCACGGAGAACCGCATGCGGTAGCCAGCGGGGGTAGAACCTCATATTTTAGCGGGTGGGAAACGTGGCGGACATTGCCATTGGTCGGTGGACTCTCACGGGATGCTTCCACTTCTACCTAACATTTCACTGCTCTGCCTCAACCTCTATCGGCGCTGCAGAACCTCGCTGTTGAGCGCCGCTTACGTATATTAATCTCTCTCGCGTTCAACCATCACAGAAAATTACACCTTTCGCGAGAATTTTCATGAATAATATTTGTATAGGCCGTTCGTGGTTAAGTAAACAACTTCTCAAATCAACCTTTAAAATAATAATTGCCCGTTAACTGCATGTATGGTACAGTAAACACTGGTAGCAGGCTACAGGTTAATTTGACAACGAATTAAGTTAAATAGTTCTAATACTTAACGTTNGTACAGTAAACACTGGTAGCAGGCTACAGGTTAATTTGACAACGAATTAAGTTAAATAGTTCTAATACTTAACGTTGTAGCGCGAATGTAATGTTAGAACTTATAGCGAATCATGTTCATGTTTTTCTGTTATTCTAAACTTTAGAGAACAAATTGTCACATTAATTTTACACTCTGGTTACTGAAAATTCCACNATGTTTTTCTGTTATTCTAAACTTTAGAGAACAAATTGTCACATTAATTTTACACTCTGGTTACTGAAAATTCCACGTTTTCACATCACTGAAGCTTGAATAATGCCAATACAGCTGTGGCAAAGTGAGTTTTACGCATGGCGGAAGTATACGAAATGCAGGGCTTTCAAATGTACTCAACTCAATTTACCGTTAACAGCCTATACCTGGAGGGCACCCATTCCTACGTGTGTCTTGCCATATCTGAACTTTTGGCAATGCGCTAGCCCAGTGCAACGACACCTGCGACTGTAAAGTGGCACGTTTAAACCTCCTTTTTGTTTTCGTACGCCATTTGTTGGCAATTTACCCCACTGGCAATGGTTGANTAAAGTGGCACGTTTAAACCTCCTTTTTGTTTTCGTACGCCATTTGTTGGCAATTTACCCCACTGGCAATGGTTGACTACCACATATTTGAAATGAGTGAAATTACGTTGTAATTTCGACAAATCTGTAACAGGATACGTTCACACCGTTTANCTACCACATATTTGAAATGAGTGAAATTACGTTGTAATTTCGACAAATCTGTAACAGGATACGTTCCCACCGTTTATCTTCCGCAACTACGAGTATACAAAAATGGTTACTGTGGGTCATCCTTAAAAGATAAGCATATGCTATCGCGGACTTTTCTGTATAACCTTTTGAGAGTTACAATTATGTAGTTCATTAATATGATGTATCTCTTATGGTATAGTCAGCGCAAGCCATGTAAGCGCCCTAAAAGCTGTTTTTTACGACTTAATTACAAACGGTCCGACATTTTTCTACTATCCTTACATTGCATATGAATGAATTGTACATCAAAACCTTCCTCAAGAAATTCTCTAAATGATGTTGAAAACTGCATCAAAATCCATCAAGTAGTTTAGAAGTACTANTCAAGAAATTCTCTAAATGATGTTGAAAACTGCATCAAAATCCATCAAGTAGTTTAGAAGTACTAAGCGAATACATAGACAGACGCGTATAAGCGACTTTGTTTTATACTATTTAGAGATAATTCCAGGAATTTGGCATCGGTTATAATGCGCAGTGCGCTATACTGATAAGGGTATCACAGGAAGTTATCTAATGATACTAAAATGAGGAACTCAATTCAAAACGGCTTGTGTTTCTTTGGGGAAGATATAGTGAGGTATTACCGAAACCGTAGTTCTTAACCCAGCATTTAATTTTTACATTAAAATCAGTTTCCTTCTTGCTTTGCTTCCAGTTCAGTCATACCTCGCCTTTCCATTTATTGCAAGTTTTTTAAAGACTTACTTAAACGGTTACGTCAAACGCCTTTACTTTGCAAATAATATCAAGAATAGCGACAAACATTTTGTGAATAAAATACACACATTACCTGGGTTCTGTCGCAAAATCCCGTAATTCGTTATTTCCTAACAGATAATTTGACGTCAAGGCTGTAAAAGTTTACTGAGTGTGTATAATTTAATAAAATAGGTAAGTTCATGTATTTTATGCTTACTTCTAACATCAGTTTGAAGGAGGAACGGGTAGTTTTGCTTTGAATCTTGTTTCGTAATCTGCCACTTCGAAAATTGCGTGTCAAAAAGAAGAATTTTATTCCACTATTTTTCAGTAAAAATGGGATAAATTTGCATATCATTGGGCTGTGATACTTAAAATGATATTCTAAGAGTTCTTTACCCCACTCTAAGTTGTTTAATGTTGTTACTTGACTCAGAAACAAAACGATAGAATTAACCAGTCAACTGAAATCATTTAGCAACTACGATATAAACGTGCTTTAAAATTTTTGCTTTCTTTGTTCAACTCCTTTATCTTCCTTCTCTCTCACTCCGTTTACTTTTATTAAATGTGACATCTTGTTGTTTGCTCTTTTTAAGTTCCTCGGCAGCAAGCCTGACCAGATATCACAGTAATTCATCTCCGAAATCCTGTACGATTTTGTACGCATTTCCTTCAAACCGACTCTGGACAATCGTTATTGGTAAAGACGCACCATCCAATATGCCGAGTAGACGTCGGGTTTTCTTCCGTTATTTGCTCTCTCCTCTCTACTTTGTGTAAAATANGCACCATCCAATATGCCGAGTAGACGTCGGGTTTTCTTCCGTTATTTGCTCTCTCCTCTCTACTTTGTGTAAAATAGTTTCCCTTATTTGATTGAGCTACGAGAACTGCTACTCTTAGAGAGGACGTTGGTGATTCTTCTGAAAATACCCGAGCTGCATCAAAAGAAAGTATCATCCAATCATACCGGAGGTAAGAAGCTGCTGTACCACGAAGAACGCACCGGTGCTAAAGATTTGTGGGATTTTTCCATTCTCTCTAGTTATAAGGTTAATCTCAATTTGTTAGACTAATTTGTCTGTTAGAGCAACGCCAAGCCCATGTCGTTTTGTATGATTACAGGGAGGATATGTTGGAGCANGCACCATCCAATATGCCGAGTAGACGTCGGGTTTTCTTCCGTTATTTGCTCTCTCCTCTCTACTTTGTGTAAAATTGTTTCCCTTATTTGATTGAGCTACGATAACTGCTACTCTTAGAGAGGACGTTGGTGATTCTTCTGAAAATACCCGAGCTGCATCAAAAGAAAGTATCATCCAATCATACCGGAGGTAAGAAGCTGCTGTACCACGAAGAACGCACCGGTGCTAAAGATTTCTGGGATTTTTCCATTCTCTCTAGTTATAAGGTTAATCTCAATTTATTAGACTAATTTGTCTGTTAGAGCAACGCCAAGCCCATGTCGTTTTGTATGATTACAGGGAGGATATGTTGGAGCANTTAGACTAATTTGTCTGTTAGAGCAACGCCAAGCCCATGTCGTTTTGTATGATTACAGGGAGGATATGTTGGAGCAGGCCTCGACAAATCCTGGACAGATGACACGCACGAGAATATAGATATCGCACCAAAGCAGTGGCTCATGTACCTGCGTCTTTGGAGTCTCGAATGTCACGAAAATTGTTAATTTCAATGTGCAGGTGGCAGCACAGTAGCGACCGCTGAGGCTAGGCGTTGCGTGGTTGAATGATGGTTGGTCAACGTTTGCTGGGTCATGAGTATGGCGCAATTCTGGACAGCTTTATACGACCGATACAGGCGAGAGTGCGAAAAACAACTTCGCGGAAAGAGTTGACTGCGATGAATCTTCAGAAAAGAATTTTGAATTGTGCATTTTCGATAACTATTTAAATACAGTTTCCTCATTGCATATATGTATTTGTATTGCTTAGGTTTTGATTTCGTCATTACACTTTGGTCATCGTCCCGACAAAAAATGTTACCGGTGTGAATAGAAATTTACGTCTCCGAGACAATTTGACTGATGTCGTAACATTTAGAACAATTAAATTGATTAGTGAACATCCTGTTCACTGGGGGGTGACATCGTCACCAGGATTTATTGCAGAAATGCGCAAGTTGCCCGGTATTGGTTTCTAGTGTGTTTGGCATGGCACCGTGCAGCTATTAACAGCGATAATACACCTTATACACTTAAAAATAAGCAATACTTTAGAAAGAAAGTAGCCATGAGAGATATTCTCCAGTTTTTGGGAGCTAGTTTCGTGGCCATACAAAACGTAGCTACATAATCACTTCGTTTCCCGGTGTTGCCTTCGTGCAGAGAGACAAGCAACTCTCGATATACCTCGATCCTTTCTTCGGCTCTCAAGACCTCGATGATAAGAGCCACCAAAAATCTCTTTACTCACTCGATCCTTTTTTNTCGATCCTTTCTTCGGCTCTCAAGACCTCGATGATAAGAGCCACCAAAAATCTCTTTACTCACTCGATCCTTTTTTGCCCCACTCGCTGCATGACGCGCGTGTATTCAGCCCCCTCCTCATTACACGCACATCACGCCCCCTCCTCATTACACGCACATCACGCCCCCNGTCTCTGAAGATCTTCGCGACCTTCCACGAGGGGACCCTCGCAATAATTGTAAGCCTGTGTGACAATGGTAGGTCACGCCCCTTTGGACAGATTCCAAACTATGATCTGTTTTATGTATCAATCCTTTCATTTAGCTAAATCTCTCGTCTTTGCGTGTTTCACTGCAACTGGTTTCCCATTAATTTTCTTAGCTACGGAAACATCCTGTTTTTTAATTGCTATAACTGTTCAGTTTTCCCCACGTTGTAAAAATTAAATAAATTTTACTGAGAATTTCTTTGCATATTCACAAACTTTTGTAAAAATACAGTAATATCCGTTTTAAATTTCTTTATTCTTGTAATGCTACAAAAGTTAATTTATAACGTATCTAGAAAAAAAATTTGGGCTGACAAGAGATCGCTTTAAACAGCGATGTCAAAATTGCAGCTATTACATTCTGTGATAAGTACTTCACTTGAGAATGTGTTTGTGAACGTGTTTACAAATAACGCGCTATTGAATAATAACTGTACAGTTGGAATTGGGGGGGGGGACGCTTTAACGTTCTTTCGAATGTACAGAACTTAACTGCCTTCTAATTTACTTTCAAGATAAGTTCCTTTGTGTATTTTCCCCAGTCTTATTTTCTTTTATAAACAACCGAACAGACTCCCAAAATTATTTGTGGGTATGTAATGCAAATAATTATTTCCCAACGCAAACATTCATAAAACAATATATTTTACAATTATGAAACTGTAACTTATAACTGTGCGATTAGAGTGCATATTTCAATAAAATTCTGAATTACAGTAGGCTCCTATATCACCAAAGATCAATCCTTCCCGTGAGGTAACATTTTTCCTGAATATAGTTCGAAACTTTTTTCCTTATTTCTCTGTTATTTAGTCATTATAGAAGCTGCAGCTGCTTATAAATAAAAAAAAAATNATTTTCTTTTATAAACAACCGAACAGACTCCCAAAATTATTTGTGGGTATGTAATGCAAATAATTATTTCCCAACCCAAACATTCATAAAACAATATATTTTACAATTATGAAACTGTAACTTATAACTGTGGGATTAGAGTGCATATTTCAATAAAATTCTGAATTACAGTAGGCTCCTATATCACCAAAGATCAATCCTTCCCGTGAGGTAACATTTTTCCTGAATATAATTCGAAACTTTTTTCCTTATTTCTCTGTTATTTAGTCATTATAGAAGCTGCGGCTGCTTATAAATAAAAAAAAAAATGCTAAACAAATTCTGCGACAATACAGCTTAATTATTAATTTCCACTGGAAGAGAGACTGCCGAGAGAGCTCCTTGAGTTAGCAGCTGGCCAGAGTTCCGTAATCACGAGCACCAGCATTTGAACTGCAAGTTATAGCCCACTCACGGATAATTACAACTTTTCTGAAGCCCTGCTGAAGTTCTGTTTCCAGGATATTCCTCCGCCTCGTGCAAACAAAGCTCAGCCAAGCCCAGAAAGTTACACCGAAGGGAAAACGCACCGCATTCGTGCGCGTTCACTTTAATAATACTTTCCGTAATAACCATATCTTACTAGGCATCACCAAAACCCTTAATTTCACCCTGTTCTTATATATGTTAATTACAAATAAAATGTTATCATTTGCAGGTTAAATATAATTGAAATGTCAAATTAACACAAAAATAAGATACTTTTACACTAATCGAAGTGTAAAACGCCTGGGATACACAGTGTATTCAGAAAACAACCAAAAACGTCATACATGGGGTGATTTTTCAGATGTTTGATTCAAAAAGTGTGAAGAAACAGCAAATAGACTATACAAACTATACTAAGGTTTTCCTTTCTGTGCGCTTTCTCGATGTGTACTTAGTGGCCCGTTTGTTTTTCCCAATGACCGGGAGAAAAGATTTATTAACGTTTTTGAACTTGGATTATTCCGCGTAGTTCAGCGAAGCCCGCACTACGACTGCAACTCCTGCGACTCGAAAAAAAATTTGGAAATTAATTAATGTACGTAATTACTTGTACGTTTCAGAAATTCTATATCGTAAATCAAACGTTCAAACTAGTTCACGTAAAATTGCCTGAAAATATTAAGTGGAAGTCTTGCCGAGAGTGAAACGTTTAATTATTATAAGTTTATCCCTACCGCGCTGCCTCGGGCGAAAAAAGTAATACGGAAAAATTGTAGAAAATCTCTCTTTGAGTTCGTTCCTTCTTTAGTATTCTTTATATCTACTATTGGTGCGCACGTCTTTAAGTGCGGAGTCCATCGAGCTGTGTCAAACTGCTTACCGAAATAAACAAATATTTTATTAGACTGAGAAATTCGTTGAGCCTTCTCAATTGCTGAAGATGATTAGGAGAGAAGCTACAAAAAAAAAAAATATATATACAAAAATCGGAAACAAAAGTTTACAAAAAAAAATTATGCACATTAAATACGCAATTATAAAAAAATTCTATATTTACAAAAACTGGAGAAAAAATGAAAACATGCAAAATATTCAACACAGTAAATAAGAAGAACTTTCAATATTTGACCGAAAACGAAATAATACTTAGATACAAATGACTCAGATGTCAATTGATCAATTTCTGTTAAAGTGATATTATAGAGTTTTCTGTTATTTGTTGAGGTTTCTTGGTCTCCTAATTATCGCGTTCTCTATTTTAAAAGTTTTTGTAAACTTTTTTGTGGAGTTTTGTTTAAATTTTTTATGAGTTTGTTTATTTATTTTGCATAATTTTTGGTGAAATTTTGTGCATATATTGCACTGTTGTTGTNAAATTTTTTATGAGTTTGTTTATTTATTTTGCATAATTTTTGGTGAAATTTTGTGCATATATTGCACTGTTGTTGTTATTATCGTGGTTTATCGTGGAGATGTCGGACAGCATGTTGGGTTTCAACTTCCTATGCACGTGTGTGAAATACTTTCTTTCCTGATTGGCTGCAGAGCATGTGACGTATCATTCTCTCGTTTGACTGGCCCAATGATACTCGTGCTGCTCTGACACTGTACGCACATGATTCGCCTGCGAAAAGCTGCGAATGTGTCATCCAGTCATAGAAATATTAGGAAACAATAGAGGGCTGGAGAGTACTATGGGACAAAATATTTTCTCTAAAATTTATTATGCTTTTTTTTTTCTCGCAATCAACTTCAGCAATTAACTCGGAGAAAGTTCAGCGAATTTTCTGAGCCCAATTAAACTACACCGTTGCCACGGCATTTTAAAAAACATGAAAAAACAAATAATGTGTTCGCGATGCCCCATCTGAGAGTGTCATTCAGAATTTCGCCCGTAAACTGAGAACGGTAGGAAAGCCGATCCCGCCTCGTGGCCTCGCAGAGTGGAACAGTTGAAGTGGAATATCGAGGGAATCTCCGCGATTCCTGCGGGGATGCTGATCGATAGCTTCCGAAACATTAAGCACCGCTTCGACGAGTGACTGACAGAAGGGATCGATCGACCTCTTCCAAAATCGCACGTGACGGATCGCATACACTGGCGTGAAGGTCTGCTGTGTTCCCCTCTTATTCCAGTCCGTCCGGTTTTGAAATGTTATTACAGATTCTCTCGAGCCTGATCCAGAAAAACAAACTGCTTGTCAGTAGTAGAATTTGGCCGATTTTGCACCATCGGCGTCTGGCATCGCAGCTCGGAGCTGTTCATGCTCTGTCATTCTGGTCTGCCAGAGGCCATCGTGTCCGCCATATTGGATGTCGGTNTCGCAGCTCGGAGCTGTTCATGCTCTGTCATTCTGGTCTGCCAGAGGCCATCGTGTCCGCCATATTGGATGTCGGAGACCTTGACCTAGAAATCCCAAAAAATCACAAAATTCTAAAAAAATTTCCAAAATATTTATAAAAAATTATTTAAAAATATAAAAATACTATTAATTTAAAAAAACTGACATTCCCGGAGGTCCTCCCAGCACCACGCCCAGCAGACGACTGACACCTACCACCAATTGCTATTGGCTGTTTGGTCAGCAGTTCCAAACCCACCACCCCTTACCAATACTCTTTCTTCCATCTTGGTTTTTTCGCTTGTCATTTGTTTATACATTGCTGGACGACGCCATCTTAGATTTCATTTGCTTTCATCACCTAGGCGGTGCTAGTGTATTAATTCACCCACCAGACGAGTTGTCGATTTAGCCACCAGGCAGCAACCATATTTGTTTATGTTTTTAAAGTATAGGTTGCACCGCCGGCGCCATCCATGTTGGATTCTATTTTAAACACATAGGTGGCATTAATTTCTCGATCATATTGCCTGCTATTGGCCTGTACCGAATGGTGACGTTAACCATTCCTGCAAAGTATGTAAACTGTCATACTTATATATTTATTTTGTTTAATTTTTAAGTACAAGTATTATTTACTTAAAATAATTTATTATATAAAGCAGAGGGGTTTTTAAAATAAATCAAACACAACATATTATTTTTGAAAACTATATATTTTTATTTGGTAATGTACAAAAAGAGAGAACAAACACAGGTTTTTTAATTGCTCAATGTCTACTTCAGCGACCGACGAATTGAAGCGGGCAGGGAAACCCTGCCACTTGACGCACGCCCTTCCGTTACATCATTCCAGCACCTTCTCGACCAAATATACATCTGGAAATGTTGTAGGCTGGATCTCCTCTGAGTAGAAACCACCATGGATGGGAACATTATTCAGATCCTCAAGAAATTAGGTTCTCGGAGCATAGTTGCGTATATGTCGCACACGAAAGAGTTCGGGGCTCCAATTCGCCGTGAACGGTGGCTATCGCGTTCAAGGTACTGACTGTGCTTATATTCCGTAATGATATATCTATTTTAATAGGCTGAAATATGTTTAATGAGTCGTGGTAAATTTTGCAATTAAATTTTGAAAACAAAATTGGTTGACTGTAATTACGCGGACTGGCATATATTCTGAAACTTTTATGGTGAACTAGGAAAAAATAATATCCGTGTAATAATGTATCACAAACATTAAAATGCTCAAAATTGGTACGAACTGAAATATGTTTTGTTTTATTTCAAAGAAATTATGTTCGTAATTACTGAATTATTTGCATATATGTGTNGTACGAACTGAAATATGTTTTGTTTTATTTCAAAGAAATTATGTTCGTAATTACTGAATTATTTGCATATATGTGTTTCTAATAATTTCACAGCATCATTTCGTGTACGCATAGATACAAGTTCACATGTTGATGGTAATTTTTATTTGTACACGAGGTTAAAGGCTATATCATGGAAAAAAGTAGAAACAAACCAAGGAAATTTTAAATTGTTCATTTAAACTCGAACGGGTTTTTCTTCCCTAATAGCCACTGAAGAAGTTGTGTCGGACACCTTAAAATCTTATAATCATAGTCTTCAAGTTAAGCTATATTTTGGCAGGTCATGTTATAAATTGTAAGCTTGTATTTAAATTAAGATTTGTTATCTCATAGGGTGTTCTTACGGTGATGTGAGATAGACGCTAGACACTATGATTTTATTATTTATTTGAATTTTATCAGTATGTGATCTATGAAACTCATAACACAATTCAAAGTAACTGCATTTATACTGGTATATCTTAATGTGTATTTTATGAGTAAATGTATGTAAGTAACTTTCAAAAATTTAAAATAATTGGGAGAAAAAAAAAACACTTATCTCTAAAATGATGTTTGCACACGAAAGTTGTGTGTCATTTACATATAATTTTAACGAAATGCAAACATACTAAAACGGTCTAAGTCGGTCTGCTATTATCTGTCCAATGAACCACGAAAACTGTAAATTGCAATAAAAGGAGCACGGAGTTAATTAAATTGTTTAACTATATGCCTAGTACGTAAATTCAGGGAATTAATGTGTGCTAGTGGGCGCCATGGTAATAATTCTAAAACGTTTCAGTTCACTTCGATGAAATAAGCAGTTTAATACTTCCGCTGCAGTCCACACGTTAATGGCCGCTTTATAAATTACGGCTGTGGTGACCCGAGCTGGCATTTAATTTTGAATGCACTGCAAGGCTGCTGAAGCATTGCCAGCAATGTAAATAATTAGAATGTGTGGAAGTACTGATTTACCGCAAATATGGACGCCTGTTTTTCAATGATTCGGCGTATAAAAAGGTTCAGAAATACGCTCTAATTACCCTGATAATTTGGCATACAACCGAAATGGTAAAACACCGAGGAAACAAATTAAAGTAAGTGCATAAGTGGTGGCTATATACGCGTTTATTATTTTTACAACCACCACGTTGCAGAGAAAATTGTCACTATAAATAACACATCGGGAATCTTTTCTTTCTTCCGAAATTTTAATAAATTCGAGAGATTAAAGCTGCTCCTATTTTGTATCATGATAGAGTTTTGTCCTCATGGCGACTGCTGTGTTAGTCATTATACCATGTGGTAGGTCAGTGCTAGGATTAACAGTGGTTGAGAAAATGCCACTGCTCTATATGGAATCCGAATTATCATACGGAATGGAACCACTTGAGGCTAGAGCAGGAAAGAGTCAAATAAAAGGTTGCCTCTTTGGTTATTGAGTGTAGCAGTACAGGAACGCTGGAAGATTTTTTTTTTACAATTATAGCACGATACTTATAATTTAGTTAACATGATACATTATGTTGCCAAAGATGTTGTTGAAGCCTTTTGGTAGATTTTTTGTAACTATAGAGTTGTATTCATTAGCAGAAATTATATTACAGGATTGTTCGGAAATAAATAGCAGTTTTGTTACCCCACAGGACGACTCCATTGTTTATGGTATTAAAGTATCTGTACCATTAAAAATATTCTCCATTTGCAACAACACATCTATGTTAAGGGAAAGATTCACCCCTCCCCCCCCACTTTAGATTCTTCGTTTTTCTTTCTTATTTATATTTTTTAACATGCACATTTCAAAAATAGGTTTTTAGCGCACTCTGCAGTACAGACACAAAAACTGAACTATGAACTCATAACTATGTCACAATGTCAATTCTGACAAAATTTCGTAGAATCGATATTGTGTCATATTTATGGGTTCGCAGTTCAGTTTTTATATTTGTACTGCAGCGTGAAGTAAACAGCTAGTTCGCTATAAACGCACTTTTAAAATTTTCATGTTTAAAAATATAAAAAAAGAATGAAAAACCAATAATCCAAAAAGGCGGTTGAAGTTTACCCTTAACGACTCACAAGGCTCTCCTGGGGAACCAGACGTGTATGCGGGTATAGTCTCTTCTCAGTTTCTTCAAACTTTTTTAAATCAAACCTTTCAAAAATCACCCTGTGTATGAAGTTTTTGGTTCTTTTCTAAATATGTCAAGTATTGCAAGCGTTTTATACTTGTGTTAACGTAAAATTACCTTGTTTTTTTTGCTTAAATAGAACGTTTAATTATATTCTATCTATAAACTATAATATTTTATTTATAATTAATATGAATAAAACAGGGAGAAAAAACAGTGTTGGTAACGCCTTTTAATAAATAGTTCTTATGCAAAATGGTATTACACAGGGTGCGCACGAATCCGGTGCATTGTCACTTTGGTGCAATTTTATATACTCGGTTAAGCTTTGTTTGCACGAGGCGGAGGGATACCCCGGAAGAAGAACTTTAACAGTGCTTCAGAAAAATTGGAAGTATCTATGAATAGCCGATATGCGTTATTTTGCTATAAACTGGACCCTGGGACTCAGTTCGAGAAGGTAACGCACGAGGACGCAAGACATCTTCAACATAATGCTGTGCATTTAATTATATTTGGTTCATCGCTAGTGGCAACTGACGATCAAATGCGACAACTGCCAGACCATCATGCCAGCGGTAGGGGACTGTGACGTGGTCAAATAAGGCAGGGACTGTGGTGCTCGCCCGATTCACCAAAGTCTGGGATGGTGCTCATCTCTTTCCCAAAGATAATTCCAATCTCGTCGTCGAAAACAGTTCGTCGCTAATCCTTTAGCATTCAGTGTCACCATCCGCTTACATCACTGCAGACGAAGGCGATGATATTGAGGTATTAATGGCAGGACAAGTGATGGTCGTCGGGATCGCATATTTGTCTGTGCTAGGCATGTGGATGTGTTTATGGTGTAATAATAAAGGTGCTCTAGTGAAGCTACAGCATGTCGCTGGATGGCGGACAAGGATGTCGCTGGTTCTGTTCACGCCTGTCTGACGATCAGACGCTTCTCCCTCCTGGAAGTCTTTAGGGTTCGTCCAGAACTAGCCACCCCATACGGGTACCTTCACGTGTCCATTGCTCCCAACACAGTCCGTGGAACTATAATGGCCCAGATTATGTTGTATTATCTGACGTTTATCAGACTCCGTCAATTGTTCGTACAGTTGTCTCGTTTATTTTCTTGGCATGCCCGTCACTCATCAGTCTCGCTAGCGTGATTGACGAGTGATGGGTATGCCAAGAAAATATACGAGATAACCCCATGAACAATTGTTTACATGCATCACACAACATGCAATGGCAGCAGCCCAGTTCGAAATACAAGCATGTGTCGTCGCATGAAACATTAATGTTTGTGTAATATTAATAAATGCGCATATTTTATCAGTTTTTACTGTTACCGAACGATGTTTACGCCGCGCATAAATGTTTATGACAGTGAGTGTGTTTTGATAGTCCACAAGTTTAAGTGGTACTATTTAAAATTCTGAGTATTAGGTTAAGTAGTGTCAGTGAATCCATGTTTTGTTGTTACGATGAAAATTAATGCATTTTTATGCCGTGTTTGAAAACAAACATTTGCACAGGTTCCAGCCACAGGCAAAGTATTTTTGGAACACAAGTATTCCTTCCATATTTTTCTCATATTCTCACGATCGCATTGTCTTTATTTTATTCAAGTATTTTCCATTTTTTTTTTGTGCTTCTCCACTTCTTTAACCTACCTATTGTTTGGTCTGTTCCTCGCTATTTTGCGTCTCGTACGCATTTCCTGTACCGTCCTGCGTATAATTTTTCTATCCCCTGTCACTATCTTCACTTTACTCCTGTTCGGCTTCTCATAAATTTCAGTTCGCACACTTTTAGTTCTCTCAATCCTCTTCTCTCTACTGCCCACATCTCCTATCAATATGCTAATATACATGAAAACATGTTTTTCTATAGAAATTGGTGTACTTAATTCAGTTTGGCTAAGTTTATACTTTTGTTGACCTAGTCATCAGCAATGGCACCTAAATAATTAGACATATTACGAGACATAACTTTTATTTTCCTTTAGCTGTCTTTAGATCAATCCTTGCAGCTCTCTTTGTTTATCTTGTTTTACAATTATGGTTTGTAGATTTTCTATTGCCACTGTATTAAGTGAAACGCCCTTAACTGAAATTGATTCTTTAATGTCCCCATCCCCAACAACTTAACATGAGCTAAGGTGATCATATTTTATTGACTTAAGAAAAATACAGCTTGATAGCCAAGGATAATGTTCTAAAAAAATTATTTTTTTGACAATATAAATTTAAGTGTGATAAGCATTTTTAAACAATTTCAGAATAGTGTAGATACATGTCATGGCACCGTGCAAATATTTCAAGTTACATTGCTTTAAAAGTTACAAAACACACAAGAAACTCTTCCTGCAAATACCGGAGACCTCTCCGTCAAGTATTTCTTTTCTTAGCGTCATGGGCACTCATAAATTCCAAAATATCTTTGATATATATTATATCATCATAACTAATAATAAAATGTCACTTCAGCGTAACTTATATCATTATCGTATTTAGCAATCTGCGTCTGTATTTGTTGTTTTACTTTTTATCACCAACTAAAGTTCCAAAAATGTTTCGTTCTTAATTTTGTTCGAAATTGTGGGCGTTGATTACGAGTCAGTCGGTTATTCGTATGCATAATTCAGAACTCACTTAACGCGTAGGCCAAAATAACTGAAGATATCAGAATGTCGCACAGTTAATATGGCGCAATTAATTTGGCACAGGTGTGTAAACTTTGTCTTAAGAGACTTGGAAAATCAACGAGTGGAGTACTTGCTAACGTTAATACAATGGAACCCGCATTCACTTAAAGATCCTTTCACAAATACTGAAATACGTTAGGACAAATTTTACGTACATTGGCTTGAACTTGGTATAAGCACTTGGTTTAATCGATTCATACCATGAAAAAAATTGTTTTAGTTTTCCACCGAAATGTAAACTTTCGTTTAATAGGTCTAATGCGAGTTCGTCTTCTATCTCGTATTATACCTTTTTTATGTGACGACTATAATAATGGTATAATTATCAAGACCTTGTTTCTGAGCCATGCTGAAATTATTTTTGACCTTATAATTACCGGTAATTCCAACTGTTAATTTTTTAAAACTTATTTAAATCTCTTCTTGCAGAACAATTAAAATGGAGCAATTACCTCCGCGGATGTTTGGGCGTTTTGGTTCATCCCCCCCTTTTTAAACAGGCCTTGTCTTGAATAATTCTGATATCGGAAATACTATAAGAAGCTTATATTTTCACAGCTTCATTTCCTTGACAGGCACATCCATAACTTCTAAGAATGACGTGCTCTATTTTCGGAAACTATTTTCGAACGAATCCGTACGATCTAAGCAGTAAATTATTAGCGTACTGGCTTTTACCCGCGGCTTCGCTCGCGTGGTTATAGTAACAAACTTATAGGGAGAAATAACGGTATTTGTTAGTAGACAGACACTGATAATTAACACAGAACAGAGCACTAACGATGTAATTTTTTGGTGCTAGAATCGCTCTTTCACATAGCCACTGATCGTCATTTATATTTCTTTGTAGATCTGGGTAAACGCTAGCAATCAGTTCCGTATCACACTGCACCAAATTATTAAAATCCCCCGTTAGTGACACACAGCCCTCGGCATCTGTTTCTAACCGCCCATCTCCAATTTTTAATAGTTTATCAGCGTCATTGTAGAGGTGCACTCTCATATTTGTCGTCAAGCTGAATTTCTTGACATTCGCCCATAAGCTTGACGACTTGAGACAGGCTTTGATTTCATCTGCAGGTGTGCCCTTCTGAATCGCCGGTAGAGTTTGGCGGAAGTCACCAGCCAGTAATACAACCATTCCTCCCATAATGTCTGTATTGTTTCGTATATCCTGTAGAGTTCAGTTTAGGGCCTCTATCGCGTTTTTGTGTGGCATTGTGCTTTCGTCCCACACTAACAACTTACATTGACGCAGCATTGCACCCCGAGCGCTATTTTTACAAATTTTTTTTCCCCGAGGGGTTGAGATATTAAAAAGTAGCCTATGTCACTTCCTGGCCAACTATCTCTGTGAAAAAATCACGTCGATCCGTTGTTCCGCTGCAACGTGAAAGAAGGGTAAACAAACAAACAAACAAACAAACACGCTTTCGCATTTATAATATTAGTTTTAAAAGTTGAGACTATGAAATTTTTTTTAAATTTGTAATGATACCGACTATTGCAGAGATTTATTACTTACGACCGATGACGACATAAAAAAGTGATTGAATTGCGCAAACCGATGTCGAAGTAAATTTCTGTAATTTCGTGAATTCTGCAAACTTACGCGCATAAATACCTCGCCAAACATTTCTGATAAACTTGTAACCCGAAAATGAAATTGCGTTTTGGTATTGAATGTGTAACATTTATAAGTGTTCGAAGGCTGGTTATTGCAAATTATATTTAAAAAAAGGTAACTACAGCACGGTAATAACTGGATTCCTCTTTTCTTAAAATCAGAAACATCTCAGATCGGAATATACTTCGAACGAAATATCTGGTTTCATAAACCAAGTCTGTGTAAGGATTTGAAAATATATTACTCTTCTTGTGATGACACTAGTAGTCATGGCATTACTCCAGCCCCTAGTCTGAGAGAACACCGTGGGAATAGCGTGTAGGAAACTGAAGACGCGGATATTAATTTTGTCATCTCGTAGTTGCTGTATTACTTTTTCTTCAAAATACTGTAATAGATTACTGTAATCAATTACAGTATTTAAATACAGTTCTGTAGACACTACAATGACCTTAATACTAATAGGAAAACATAATTGTAAAATTTGAAAAGTATATAGAAAACAATTTGTTTGCTGTGAACGAACCTTCCGTTTTAATGCAAATATTCTGTAGTATACTAATTTAAATTAGTTTTGCTCGCCGACCAATGGATTCGATGAAAAAGTTCATTAAGCAGAGGGCATATCGTAAAAGGGGGGAAATAAGTCCTACGCGAAAACGTGATTCCTGTTTCATTTTACTGCACCGCCGCTTGTGATTCCAGTCAAAGGAGCGGAGAAGTGAACACGCCAAATAGGAATTTAATGCAACACAAATGCGTTAGCGAAAATCTCTACGAGGCACAATATTCTTGTGGATGCACTTTTGTAGCCTTTCATATACCGTGTTGTCGATATTGTAATTAGTTTCGTGGGCAGTGCATTTGTCTTTTGAAAGCTCATGAACACGGAGATTATAAGGAAAATCCGTAGGATGAAGTGCACGCATATACGCTACTTGGGCGTTGAAAAAAAGTAACTATAGTTGCACGAGAGAACTTAAATTCCCTGTTTTCTTGAAAAACCAAACATGGGACTAGTTATCGTTATCAGCTGTCTCGCTTAAATTTACAAACTATGGCTACGTTTTTCCAGAAAGGCAAAAATGTTCTCCCCGACATGGAAAATCCAAATCAGAGCACCTCCTGGAGTGAACACGAATATGTAACTATAAAATAAGGAATTAATAAAATCCCGACGAGATAGTATGTATTGCAAGGAATATAAAGTAGAAAATTCAAATGCGGTTGCATATGAAACCAAAAATGTGACTTACTAGAAATAATTTATGGGCAGGACTTCATACTTGTTGTAATGCTATCATAGTCTCAGAAAAAAATAAAAAGTAATAACTGAATGGAATTCATGTTCCTCCTAGAAGGTATTTCAAAAGTATTAGGAATGTTGCGTTTATATCGTCCATTATCCGTCATTCCGCTTGGACGAAGTCATTGAACATCCCCCTTATCAACCACATCTGCATCACGACTCTATCCCTGATAATCAGTCCTTTTATGAAGAAAATGTTGTGAAGAAACCTATACTTTTGTGCAGAAATCGTATTAATTAAAATTTACGAAACAATTATTTAAATTTTTTAAATAAGCTTTTCCCACAAAATATACTTTTATAAACATCCTCATTCTTCCTCTCACACACAAAATAATAGACTGAGTACTACAGAACGAGAACAGAACCTCACTTTTAGGTAATGTCCAGTCCCACAATAGCCGAAATTAAAAATCCAAAAAACTAATTGCGTTGCACGAGTTCAATTTCCAGCTGCAATTCCTAGTTTTATATAGGCTGTTTACAGTAACATGAGCACCTTTGAAAGCCCTGCTTAACATCTGCTTGTATGCAGTTTGTGTGTTCTTCCACCACAAGTACATACAATTAACGTTACCATGGGTCTGATCACTTCATTCGTGCGTCGGTCAAGAGCAAAAGTGCGTTAAAAAACAAAAAAGTAAAATAAAATATTTTAGTACTCGCTACTTCACACTTGTAATTTAACTTGAACACTTGGAAATACTTTATCTCCGTTGTTGTCAACTTTACTAGACGTGTGACAGCCAGTGTGCCCGTTAGAATATAAGCAGGTAGGTTAATTTCAAAAGTGCTCACTTTCCTGTGAGCAGCCTTCGGCCTGATTTGTGATTAGGATATATATGTAGGTGAGACGTTATTTTGACAGCTGCCATGCATACTAAGCTGCGAAAATTAATTAATCATTAAGAGCTCCAATCCTCACAGAAGGAAGTCCAAGGAAAAATTTTGTTTTAATAAGGACTGCGTCAATTCCGTGACTTGGCTCTGAGATCTCATTTACGTCTGTTGTGTCAAGGACAGCGTTCCAGGGCACCCGTAAATTTGCACTCGTGCCTACAAGTTCTCTTACACGTCTCACGGTGCACGGAAGCGCGTGTTGTATGCACACACCACACGTGTAGTTTTATTCTAGGAGAGAGATTGAGCCTGTAGGTCAAGTTCTCCTAACGTAAAATCTTGTACTTCAACTAACTCTCCAATGTTGTCACCTTTCTACAAAGCTGTGTAGGTCGAGCTTTCCTAACGTAAAATCTTGTACTTCAACTAACTCTCCAACGTTGTCACCTTTCTACAAAGCTTGTGGCGGTAGCTGTCGATAGACGACAGTAGGAACGCAGCCTGAAGGGTCCTCATTCACGAAGGATTCCCCGCAAGGACACACACCAGTCGTGATAGGATGATCGAGAGAATTTTGAGACACCAGCAGCTCTCGCTTCAGATCTGTGGTCTTCGCGTGCTCACTTATTCATAAATTTAAACAGTATTATAATGTTGTAATGTTACATTTTAATTAATAAGGGCACTTTGTCTCAGCGGGAAGGGTTTCCTTAAAATTATGTCATTTCCAGTGGCGGCCCTAACTCTTGAGAGGCCCTGGGTGATGAACATTCACGATGTCCTTTGCACAATCATAATAGTAAAAACGATTGCTGATTGGTCCCTTTTTGTGTGAATATACACATGTACGCATTTAAATACATTTAAAAAAAATACGTGTTGCTTATGATGCAGACTGTAACTGTGTCTCGACGACGTTCAGATTTGAAAAACTCCTCTCGGCAGAAACAAAAGTAAAAAGAACATTGGCTATTAATCTGAATGCAATATAAATGTTCGCGTAGCTTCCAACGAATTATGTTTTGAACTATGCACTTGATATCTGAAACTAGATTGCTCCCTCCCTCGAGGAAATGCGCAGGAGCTCTTCATACAGTTCTAGTGTCTATGTCGTGCATAGCATTGTATTTTATGCTTAAATGTAAAAATACTTTCGGTTTTACACTTGTTGCTCAGCTGTTTGTCATTCGATGTCAGTAACCCCTAATTCGGCACATAAAACCAAGTGTGCTTTCGTGGAACACGAGCGTTTCAAATCTCGGCTGTTGGTTTATTCGCAAGGAGTCTACGATGACATTGAAGTTGTTTATACTTACGTCGTCTTGCGGTGAAACCTCAGGACCTTCGTCCTCTTCTTCTTGGGAGGACATTTTGTTATTTTCGTTTATGTACCCTTGTTTTCAAGGCACTCCTAATATTGATGTTTTTGCTTCCCGTTGCCTTACGGGGCAAACTAATTTCCTCCACACTTTCTTGATTCAGTACAAATAAGGTAACAGGGAATGCCGTATCTGAAAACTTTCAATCGACACCTTATACACACGCATCAAGGACGAAGGAACGTACTACTGGGTGCTAACAGATACTTGTTTTTGCCTGTGACATAACGCCTCGTCACACCTGTAGTCTAACAATGGAATCTCGTGGCTCTGTTATCGTAACTCGCATGTTCATATGTATACCAAAATCTATTACTATGCCAAGTTCTAACATATCAGCAGAAGACTTCAGAGCTGCATTGTGAATTTGTTTCCCAAAAAACCAACGTAAATACTTAAAAAAAAAAAACGCAGAAGATATCGTTTTGTGTATGCGCTAATTTTCATGCCAAATAATGGAAAAATTAATGTTGGCCCCTAAATGTAATAATTATATATATGTAGAGAGACAAAGTTTATCTAGTTCACTGAGCCAGAAGGCCGGACACCCTTTTCGTCTGTACATTATTGAATATGTCTATCGCTCACTGGCTACAGCGGGAGAAAAATTTCTTCACACAAGTAGTGCTACATGTAAATTTACATGTTTTAAGTGGCTCAGTCACTTATTTTCAAAATGATGGCCCTGTAAATATTTATAGGTTAGTAAACCCTATCATTCGAAACATTAGACTGATCACATACGAAGTTGACGCTCCGAATCCGACCTCAGTATTTCAGTCGATCTCACGCTAGCTTATGGTACAATGTTTTCTGGGTTCGAGACGCGGGTAAGGCACGTGTGTATTTGTAATTGCCTCACTGCTGTTGCATATGTTTCTGGTTTCATTTCTAATGAACATCGCTTTCAACGAGACGTCAAGTCCCACCAACCAACTTAGCTTTTAAGAAATTATTTAAAAATTAATTTCACCCATGTTGAGGAAAGTAGGACCATTAGTTATATACACTGAAGAGCCAAAATAACTGGTATACCTGCCTAATATCGTGTAGCCCCCCCCCCCCNAAGACGACGTGGCATGGACTCGACTAATGTCTGAAGGTATGCAGGAGGCAATTCACACCATGAATCCTGCAGGGCAGTCCACAAATCCAATCTGCGCCAATTTGAGAAAGGGTTGCACGTCTGTCACGTTTAATGATTCTCGTCAGTCGTCGTTTGTCCCGTTCGTTCACGATCTTTTTCCGGCCGCAGCGATGTCGAAGATTTGATGTTTTACCGGATTCCCGATATTCACGGTACACTAGTGAAATGGTCGTACGCGAACATCCAAATGTTATCGCTACCTCGGAGATGCTATGTCCCATCTCTCGTGCGCCGACTATAACACCACGTTCAAGTTCACTTAAATCTTGATAACCTGCCATTGTAGCAGCAGTAACCGATCTAGCTGCCGACCGCATCGCGCTACTCTGATTGGTTCCATACCTCTGTTATTTGCATACGCACGCCTATACCAGTTTTTTGGCTCTTCAGTGTAAGTGACTTCTTGTTTTAATATAAAAGAGTTAAGACAAGTGCGAGATTTGAACCTGGAACATACCAGAAGACCGATCATCTTAGCGGATCTCAACCTAAGTGATCACTGAAGTACTAGTAAATGTTTTAGGCTTATAGAAAATTCATTTGATGTAGATGTGTCTTTCAAGTTTTCCATCTGTACTTTATTATTTTCTGGTTAAGATGGTAGTTGTGATTGTTTGTATCTCTGTTAAGCTCCACTAGATATGACAACAAACACTGATATTACACTCATTGTCGCAGAAATTATTAACAAACTTTCGATATGTATGTTCAAGCCAAGGAACATCATCCGATTACTATACAACCTACCAAACGAATACCTGTACTAGACCAAGCCGATTTTGTTGCCATCAGATGTTCAACATGAATACGCCAAATTATCTATCAGATTGTTCCAGTTAACCGCACGTTTATACAAGCCAAACTGATTATCTGAGCATACTTGTAACATGGTCGTGTGTACTAATTACATGTAGACGATTTCTGAATAACCTAACAGGTGTTCGGCTCAACAAATTATTTCTTACTGTTTTATATGCTTCAAGGTAAGAAACGCTGTAGTTTCGAACGATAGGAGTTTAGCTGAGAAAAAGTACTTTAAAGTACATTTGTTTGGTACCTGCAAACATATCTTTATCTCAATACACATGCTGTCTAGTGGGAGATCATTATTTATCATACGTTTTGTTGCACGCTTTTTATTTACTCAGAGTTCTTTAGGAGTTATCATAAAAATTTTGCACAAAGTGCCATTTACCATAAACGTACGACTATTAAGAGTCCAACTAATCCTAAATAAATAGGCGAATTTTTTAAGGTCTCTGGATGATATCTGTTATGACATATACGCTGCTCGCAGTATCTTCACAATTCCTTAATCAAACGTTGGAAAAATCACCCCATGTTTGACGTGTTATTTTTGTTTCCCAAATATGTCTTGTATCACAAGCGTTTTCTACTTATTCTAGCACAAAAGTATATTATTTTTGATTAAACTGAACTTTTATGCATGAATTATAATATTCCATTTGTAATTAATATGAAAGAAAAAAAAGAGAGAAAACAGGTGTGTTGGTAATGCCTAGTAAGAAATAGTTCACACGAAAAATATCATTAAATTGAATGCGGACGAATTCGGTGCGCTGTCCCTTTGGTGTAATTTTCTATACTTCGTTAAGCCTTGTTAGAACGAGGCGGAAGAATAGCCTGAAAGTAGAACTTTAGCAGGGCTCCAGAAAGGTTGGAAGTAACCACGAGTGGGCTATAGGTAACGCATATGAGTTGATTTAACATAATACGAGCGTGTTTCGAAGTAACACAACATACTTGATTCGCGTTCTCGCGTCTGGAGGTCACGTGTTCGAGTCCCGATCGATTGTGCCCAAGACGGCTTTCCCTAATACGTGTAATACCAAGTATGACCTACCCAGTAGATGAAGTTCTCGGTTAGCTTCTGTGCGTAAAGGTAAAATTTTGTTAAAAATATTTCCAAACTTTTTATTTATTGTCATTCGTAGTTACGGTGTATGTTTTCCGGCTAAGGATGTGTAAATCTTAAGGTTTAATACAATAGCCAAATACACTTATACTTGGGAGCACGCTGTACTACATAAATAAAGGGTTTTAAAAAATAAGGAAAAGGTTTTTAATTACACTTAAAACAAAAATTTAATAGAAGCGAAATCCTCTTACTAAGTACGATCANACGCAAGACTAAGTACGATCATTCATTCTGACTATAACAGTCAAAGTGTTAAGCCCAACGTAATATCCGTTCGGCTATCGGTATTTACAAGCTGTTGGGGGAAGATTTTTTTTTTAAAGAGTAGAGAACATTCATTTGTGGTTTGCCGGGTTGATAATCCAATGATTCCGTTTCTGTGATATCCTCTTCACCGAAGTAGTAACATGAGAGGCACAGTAATTTATTTCCTATTAAATGGGGATAATGTGAAGCTATTTTAACTTCGTACGTAACATTTTTCCATGGCATGATTGCTCTTTTGCACAAAACACGAAAAAGAGTACATTTGCCATTTTTATTTGCCTTTGATTTTATGTAATAATTCTTTTCTTTTATTTAAATGATTTTTTTTCATAACAGGGCTTCTAACTTATATATATATATTAGTTGGCAATGCGAATAAAGTACGCAAAATGTTATAGGTTCGATTCTTTTTGAAACTCTGTAAAATATAAACAATTTGTTATAAATCCAAAGGAAAAATACAGTAGTATTTATCAATATAAATTTTATACTTTCATCCATACACCAAGTACAAACATTAGCCTCTTCAGGCTTTTTAAAAATGCAAGACTTGGCTAAACGCTGTTTAGCCGTATCGTATTTAATTCACTACGCCTCTAGAAGTGAGCTGATTATACTCACACGTAAAACGGAGACACAATTTTTCCGTTAACTGTAGGTGCCAAAATCTTAATTGCTTGTCGTTTTCAGTTATTTATCTCATGTTGATCTTCACTGGTAATAAAATAGCAGTATTGCTTTTGCGTTGTAACATACATTTTTGTACAATTGCTGTGCCACATAAGTTTATTGAAGTTCAAATTTATTTGTTTTGCAAACCACGAGTGTGACATATGCTTTTATATGTTCGAATAATTTACACGTATTATAAAGACAGATCCATATTTCGCATGTAAATTTGTTTCCAATTTTAAAAAAGACATTAAAATGAACTTGTTATTGAAAAATTTGTTGTGTTAGTTAAGCTAAGAATTTTTAATACCATTTGCTCGACCTGTTTCTAACAGATTATAAGTTCTTCTCTAAAGTTGGCTACCTCCACACAACTGTGTTCGTGAATCCATTAAGAAAATCACAATTAGTGAGCAGCGGAAAGCGTAATTTAAAATCCTGCAAAAATTAAGTATCTCAACTTTTCTCTAAAGTTTCCAGGGTTGCGCATATTTCTCAAAAGCGCCGAAAGCACAAACGCGATGATAAGTTAACTTCTTCATTACAATTTAAAACTTTTAGAAATTTAAAGCTTAACGTGGTTTGCAGGGCCAGAATAAGTATCTAAAAATCCACGCATAATGAAAAATCTTCTGTAATAGCGAAATAATTTTCGGTCATTTATTAATTCTTCAAACATTTGTGGTATATCTGCTCGCACACTGACTTTTCTTCAGTTTTATACGCGTTTTGTAAATTAACGTATTTTTTGCCAAACATTGGTATTTAAAATTTTTATAAAAATATATTTAACAACTAATTATTTGATTTCATTTTAATTAGTTAAGCTACGTTAAACTCTATGAAGCTTAGTACGACCATGATGCCAGAACAGAATTTAATTTATATTTTTAAAAGTATTTAATGAGATAAATAATGTGTGTTTTTTAATTTATAGAAAATTTAATGTATTGGTTAACAAGTCGTAGTTCTAGAATTTATTTCTATTTACTTAAAATTTGAAGAAATTAAATATATGACTCCGTGTTTTATTTTTTACGATCTTTCTAACAAAATAATTCCTACAGCTGCTTCAATTCTCTCGTATTTTTCTCTTTGCCGTTTTCACTTCCCCTGTCTTCGTCCAAGTGTTTAAAGTTCCGGGAGGAGGGGGGGGGGGGCGCAGTATCTTATTTCACTTGTGTTAGAGGTCGTTTATATTACATTCACAATTGCATTTTATTCTTCGATACCTATAACTGGATTCACAATATTTTGGGACGATTTAAGACAACTCGTAATTATTGAAATAATTTTTTAAAAAATGCTGAAAATAATATTTTCAAGAATTGTTTTATAATTTCTGAAATGGAGCTTTGCTGTGTTTTGATGATAAAGCACGAAAACGTTTTGCGTAAACATGTTTCTGACTGATAAAGAGAAAAAATAACTAATTTATCATTTCTGTCTTTCTTTAATTATCAAGAAGACAATGAAAAGTTGTGGACTGTACTTAAGAATTTCTTATGCGCCAGCGTAAATTTCGTTCCTCATCAAAGAAGTCGTGGTGTCCCTTCAGGCTAACCTACTTAGGCATATTTATTAGTTTAACCAATTCATGGTTTTTTCCGCAAGTGACATCTGGAATATAAAGTTCTGGTGAATATTTTAACGATGCAGTTTCTTAACAAAATAGATTATTAAATAAAACATTCTATCAATTGTTTGCTATTTCGGCCTAAAATAATTATAACAAAAAGTGCTAAACAGCTCGTTCCCTAAGGCTTAGTGCGTACTTGGATGTAAAGTAGTGCAATTCTCTATACACAGTCTGTAGACTTTGTTGAGAGACAAAGCATTATACGACCGTCTATAAAGTCCGTTAATGGTGACTTTAAACTTTCCTGAAGTCCTGCTGAAGTTAAACTTTCAGGCTATTCCTCCTCCTCGTGCAAACAAAGGTTTACTTGTACAGAAAATTACACCGAAGGGACAACGCGCCGTATTTTTTCGCACACAATTGAATAATCTGTTGCATGAGAACTATTTCTTACTAGGCATTACCAACACACCCATCTCCTCCCAGTTTTTATTCATGTTAGTTATAAATTAAATATTGTAATTTATATATAATATATATATATATATATATATAAGTAAAAGTCCAATTTAACCACAAATAAAATACTTAAATGTTAACAGAAATATATAACGCTTGTAATAAGCGACATAATTAGCAAACCACCAAACACATCATACCTGGCGACGATTTTTCAAAAGCTTAATTCAAAAAGTGTGAATATACTGTGAATAGACTATNTATAACGCTTGTAATAAGCGACATAATTAGCAAACCACCAAACACATCATACCTGGCGACGATTTTTCAAAAGCTTAATTCAAAAAGTGTGAATATACTGTGAATAGACTATAGATATGATCGTGACGTGTCGACTCGTAGATGCCGTGGCAGGGCCCGTCCCAGCAACAGCATGGTCGTAGACGTGGCTGTTTGTGACATCGCTGCTTGCGCTATGCTTATACTCAGCAAATATATTTAAAAATAGCAGAAAAACAAAACGTTGGGGGACGCGGAAAGTTTTTACGACAGGCCCGAAATTCGGGGCTAATCTTCTTGATAAACTGTTTGTGGAAGATGGAATGGCTTGCCCAAATTTCGCTCGTTTAACTTCCAGCGACTTCGAAAGTATGCTTCGTGTGGCTGGAGGAAAAAAATCTAAGGTAGATTAAGATAAACAATTTTTGTTTTCCGTCAGGTTGGCAGTCATTCTTCGTTATCTGGCGAAAGTAAAATCGTTTACCAGCCTCCTGTGTACGTTCAGAGTATTGAAGCTAGCTATATGCCGATATGGTTACGGAAGTCTGTGAATCCATTATAAAATAGTTTAAGATATTAGAGAAGGATTTTGTTAATAATATAAATTCAGTGAAACTATAATTACGGAGAATTATATTCTCTGAGTTTACACAAAAACAAAACATACAAGAGTGAAATAAAAATCATTGTTATCATACAAAAAATGACTAGGAAAAGGTTATAAATAAACACCTTTCTACGTACTTTTTACGAAGCGACGAAATTACTTATAAGGGAACAAATATTTTCACCATCACAATCATCAGAACTCATGTGTCTACTTCCACAAATTGTGTTCAGTAGGAAATGAGTAGTCTGATTGCCGAGGGGTGGGTTCGAAATAGAAGGTAATGAGAAGCGCATTATTTAGGACTTTCNAGGAAATGAGTAGTCTGATTGCCGAGGGGTGGGTTCGAAATAGAAGGTAATGAGAAGCGCATTATTTAGGACTTTGATAGCTGCGAGATAGTTTAAGCAGCATTCACGACACAACGACGCGGCGTGGCCAAATATGACAGCCGACGGCGGTTTATGAAAGATATTCACAATTTAGCGACTGAATATCGCCATCACTCGCCGTTTCAGACTGAGCTACTGTTTGGTCTCATTTTGTTCCATTGTTCTCCATATATCAATTTTTTATGTCTAAATTTATTTAAATACCAAACTATCCCCCTAAAATTCAAATCAAATATTAATAGAAAAATTTACAACATAAAAACGGGCATCGCTATTTGTTTATTTCAAACACGCGTGCCAACACCAATAAATAAATCTTAAAACTATGAATATAAATGCCTACTAATAGTATTTCGCGAACGAAAACATCACCATAATAACATTTGTTTGATATTAGTAATTACAGGGAATTGGGAAGGGCTTATTAACGTCCCTCGGCGCTATGCCTCATCAGGAGACGGCTTACAAACTAACTTATGACATAAATTAAACTAACACCCATGCCTTGCCTAGGATTCGAACCCAGAACCTCCCACTTTGCAGACCGGTGGCGCACCCACTGGCTGCGCCACGGGAGGTCTGCAGTTATTACAAGGCATTTATTTTTAGTATTGTTTGTTGATTACAATNCACCCACTGGCTGCGCCACGGGAGGTCTGCAGTTATTACAAGGCATTTATTTTTAGTATTGTTTGTTGATTACAATCGATCAATAACCTACCATGCAAAGATGAAAGCTTCAATTTTTTTTTTAAACTTCTATTCTTCTATGTCGACNACAATCGATCAATAACCTACCATGCAAAGATGAAAGCTTCAATTTTTTTTTTAAACTTCTATTCTTCTATGTCGACGTCCGACACCGAGTAGTCAACAAATCCAGCATGTGCGTTGTATCCAGCGTGTGCGTTGTATCCAACATGTGCGTTGTATCCAATGTGTGCGTTGTATCCAATGTGTGCGTTGTATCCAGCGTGTGCATTGTATCCAACATGTGCGTTGTATCCAGCATGTGCGTTGTATCCAACGTGTGTGTTGTATCCAACGTGTGCGTTGTATCCAGCATGTGCGTTGTATCCAACATGTGCATTGTATCCAGTGTGTGCGTTGTATCCAGCATGTTCATTGTTTCCAATGTGTGCGTTGTATCCAACATGTGCATTGTATCCAATGTGTGCATTGTATCCAGCGTGTGCGTTGTATCCAATGTGTGCATTGTATCCAGCATGTGTGTTGTATCCAGCATGTGCATTGTATCCAGCATGTGTGTTGTATCCAGCATGTGCGTTGTATCCAGCGTGTGCGTTGTATCCAGCGTGTGTGTTGTATCCAACATGTGCATTGTATCCAGCATGTGTGTTGTATCTAATGTGTGCGTTGTATCCAATGTGTGCATTGTATCCAGCGTGTGCATTGTATCCAACGTGTGCATTGTATCCAGCATGTGCGTTGTATCCAACGTGTTCATTGTATCCAGCATGTGTGTTGTATCCAGCGTGTGCGTTGTATCCAACGTGTGCGTTGTATCCAGCATGTGTGTTGTATCCAGCATGTGCGTTGTATCCA
>NQII01004638.1:76393-116066 GCA_002778355.1 Clitarchus hookeri
GGGGGGGGGGGGTTGAGGAACGAAGAAAACTTGGCGAAGCGCCATGGAAGGAAGTGCGATTATGTTTGGGGGGAACCAAGGGTGGAAATTCGAATGACACGAGTTCTCATTCTCAAGCGGGCAGATCTGAGCCACCGATTTCCAAAGCAAAGTCTTCTGCACTTAATTTTGTTAGCAATATGTTCACAGTAAAATGAAAATCCATCTCTGGAAGAAAAACACCCCAGACAGCGATTGCGTACCCTTCGCAGCTAATTACACGGCAGTATCTTCACTTGTTCAGTTGTTGCATTTTCGGTTGCTTGGTTGGTATTGTGAATTTGTAATAAAAAGGGAGGGGGGGGGAGGTTAAGCCCTGTCGTTCTGCAGACCTGGGAGCGTTAAATATTCAACGCCCAGATGCTTCGTCAACGTTGCTACAAACGCTATGAAAACGATGAAAGTTATTCTTAATTACTGCTTGCTAAAGATAATTAATAACAAAACTTACCAGTAGAAAACTAAGCCTAAGTAACTGGAGGATTATACCCGATGAATTTAACAAACTGAATTTTTATGACTGCTTAGGGACTACTGACGTGCAAATAATAGCGCAGGAAATATCGTGTCTAAATCGCAAGGTCATCTGTGCTGTCTTGTTCTCCAAGAAAAGAAGCGAAGAAGTGAAATGGACGCAATCAAATCTCTGTGCATAAAATTGAGTTTCCGACTGATTCGCACGTCAACGCTTAGACCAAACCGCTGGATGCAAAAGTATGAGAATTTAGGGATGGCTTTCACCCATTCCATTGACTGCTCAATCACTCAATCACTCACACTCCACTGTCGCAAGGACGTACGCTGACCGAGGTAATCAAAACGCAGTCGGGTCATGAAGCTCCGGTTTCGAATATAAAAATCACTGTCAAAGGAATGAAGCTGTAACAGAATATCTCCGCGATCTTTGAAACTGCTTTTCTGCTCTACTTACGGTAACTCTGTAATCTTTTTGCCGTGGTGCATCGTGCTACGACCCAAGTATTTTAAACGTATTCCAGTGGCAAATGTTTCTCTGCGGGATGTTTTACTCGCTATCAGCACCTGATGTACACTCATAAATTCAATCTATTGGTCATAATAAAGTGCTTACATGTTTTATTGAAGTACCTTGGTTTATGAGAAGCAAGGTGACGATACAGCAGTAGCAGGATTATGGGAAGTCTGGGCCAATTTATCTTAAATGGGGGCTGTGTGGCTGTGGCTGTTGCTGGCGGTCTTCAGCTCGACTCGGGTTTGCCGAACGCACCCGAAGGTGCTCGGCAATTATACCCACTAATTCTTCAAGCATATGTTTGTTTCTGGTAGCCATATTGGTTTTATAGCCATATGTTATGTCAAAATGTAAATATTTTTGTTTTTGTATGTGCTATTTTTTAAAATTAAAAATTAACATTGGGTATTAAGTGATGCGGAACATAACGTATTTTACATTGCTCTATTTCATTCGCCAGTATATTCCTCAATTTCATTCTTCTATTTATGGTACAGCTTCTATAGTTTCCATCATTTCGTTGAAGAGAGCACTGGTAACTCGTGTTTTCAGCATTTTCTCCTAGAGTGCACTGATGAGGAAAAAACGATGACGTCACATTGCTCGCTCGTGATTGGCTGTTGGTCACGTGGCATCTTAGGCTCTGGGGGTATATAAGGCGGGAAAATTCGCGCATCGTCTCAGTTCATCGTCTGATACGAAAGGTGATAGATCGTCTCAGCGTTCAGTTCGGTAAGCTTTTTTTTATGGTCGTCTCTTCCATTGAGNTCTGATACGAAAGGTGATAGATCGTCTCAGCGTTCAGTTCGGTAAGCTTTTTTTTATGGTCGTCTCTTCCATTGAATTTTGTGGGGAATTATCGAGCATGTTCGTAATTATGACTTTATTCCATATTGAATGGTGCAGAAACCTCATAGGTTTTCATTATAAAACCTATTAATTCTGTTTTTTTTTATAATTATTTTTCCCTCCAGAGATTAAGATGAAACGTGCATTTTATGGTGTCTGCGACAGGCGTCCCGACTTCGTCTTCGGCTGTACCATTGATGGCTCCAGATGAGCTGCCTACGTTGTNATGGTGTCTGCGACAGGCGTCCCGACTTCGTCTTCGGCTGTACCATTGATGGCTCCAGATGAGCTGCCTACGTTGTCGTCGTCCGTGCTATTCACAGTACCCTCCACAGAATCTTCAACTACATCGGTGCCATCTACTGGACCATTACATCGTTACCCATGTCGCTTCTGCAACAAAACCTCCGTGTTCAACCGCGATGCTCATAGGCGCGAGAAGTATGGCTGCGTGAAGAATGCAGATCGAGTAGTACACAAGTGCGCAGAATGTGGAGTGTCATTTACTAGACGCGATAACTTGCAGACACATGCGAAAGCCTGCATAGCCATAGGACCTCCGCCTGTCTAAATTCATTGTGTACATTTTTCTTCGCCAAAGCATACGCGTGTACTTCCTATAAAACCAATGGACCGAGATGATAATCCACCACTGTGCCAGCGACCATCATACCCAAGAATCGTCGCAGGGTCTGGGAATGTTAATGGCAATGGTTTCATGGAGGCTGAAATGGCTTCCCGACGAAATCTCAAGAGGTATATCGCTCAAAACAAGGATGATTTCTCAAAAGATATTTGTAATTTTTTGGCTCGCATGAAGAATAATGTCTTTGGCCAACTCACTAATGAAGTACAAGATCAAGGTCCACTTAAATGTAATATGTGGCTAGACTGTGAATATGCAAAACCTGCTCTGTTCGATGAAGGTACAGACAAAAGAGCATTCAAGACTGATGAAATATAAAAGGTCGTAACAGCCTGTATAGGAAAAATATATACCGTCATACATCGAGCTGCCTGTAGGGGTCAAGAACAGGAAGGCCGTGATTAACCCACAAAACACTGTGTTGTTCCGATGATAAGAGATTCATATGTGAAGATGATGTACATACTTTTCCTTATGGTTATGTAGCATAGGTTTTTTTTCGATGTACCTATGAAACTGAAGACTGAATGGTGCATATAAAGAAGGCTTACAACTGACTGAGGAATATGGAGACGGGACCCGCATCTTCGTTACACTGCACAAAGACATAAGAAGATTGGATGGAATTCATCAATCTCATGCAACATTTTGAGAAATGCAAATCTCTTGTATATGGATTATTTGAAAATAAATATATATCTTTTGTTGCATAATTTTGTGGTTTATTTATTTTTTACCATGTCCTTCACCTGTTCCAACAATACACCGTGTTATGTTTTGGGCACACGACTAGGAATTTTTTTTTTTTTTAACATTCTGCCAGCTGGCAACTGTCAAACCGATAGAAATAAAATCGCGTTAAGAAGGGGGAAATTTGTGTTTTAATCGATGTAATGGCCTGGCAGTTAACAACTACACTGGAGAGCCAAAACAATACTGGTATAGACGTGCCTATGCAAATAACAGAGGTATGGAACCAATCAGAGTAACGCGATGTGGTCGGCAGAGACTATATAAGATAACAAGCATCTGGTAAAGTTGCTAGATCGGTTACTGCTGCTACAATGACAGGTTATCAAGATTTAAGTGAGTTTGAACGTGGTGTTATAGTCGGCGCACGAGAGATGGGACATAGCATCTCCGAGGTAGAGATAAAATTTGGATTTTGCATACGACCATTTCACGAGTGTACCGTGAATATCGGGAATCCGGTAAACCATCAAATCTTCGACATCCCTGAGGCCGGAAAAAGATCGTGAACGAACGGGATAAATGACGACTGACTAGAATCATTAAACGTGACAGACGTGGAACCATTTCTCAAATTGGCGCAGATTTCAATGCTGGGGCATCAACAAGTGCCAGCGTGCGAACTATTCAATGGACCATAATTGATATGGGCTTTCGGAGCCGAAGGCCCACTCGTGTACCGTTGTTGACTGCACGACACAAAGCTTTACGCCTCGCCTAGGCCCGCCAACACCGACATTGGACTGTTGATGACTGGAAACACGTTGCCTGGTCTGACAAGTCTCGTTTCCAATTGTATCGGGCGGATGGACGTGTACGGGTATGGAGACATCCTCATGAATCCATTGACCCTACATGTCAACAGGGGACTGTTCAAGCTGGTGGAGGCTCTGTCATGGTACCGGGCGTGTGCATTGGCGTGAAATAGGACCCCTGATACGTCTAGATACGACTCTGATAGATGACAGATATGCAATCATCCTGTCCGATCACCTGCACACATTCAAGTCCATTGTGCATTCCGACGGATGTGGACAATTCCAGCAGGACAATGCGACACCGCACACGTCGAGAGTTGCTACCGAGTGGCTCCAGGAACACTCTTCTGACTTTAGACACTTCCATTGGCCACCTAAATCACCAGACATGAACATTATTGAGCATATCTGGGCTGCCTTGCAACGTTCTGTTCAGAAGAGTTCTCCACCGCATCGCACTCCTATGGATTCCTGGACTGCCCTGCAGGCATCATGATGTGAAATGCCTCCTGCATACCTTCAGACATTAGTCGAGGCCATACAACGTCGTCTTGCGGCACTTCTGCGTGCTCGCGGGGGCCTTACACGATATTAGGCAGGTGTACCAATTTGTTTGGCTCTTCAGTGTATATGACATATACGTATGAGCAGGTTAACATTTTAAAAGTCAGAAGCATACATCTACAAAAATTTCTAAAACTTTAGTAATTATTATAATTGCGAACTTCACTCGAATTTATTTATGAAACCATCATTATCAGACAGGGAGCTAAGATAGAGCAAAAAATTTCGTCTACTCTGCAAGGTATAATTCATACCCAATCTGGGTGTTATTATCTACTAGCGAACCGGCCCGGCTTCGCACGGGTACAATTGAGTTTTACAGAAATACATTAATAAATAAATTGGGAAAAGACAATTCATTTATGTGAAAACAGAATTATAAAATTATACTATGTTGGGCTAGGTTTTTAACTGATTACGGCAACCCAAAAGGAAGGAAATATTTTTTATCCTATAGCCAAGAAGTCGGGTATTATTGTTTTTGGAGTTTATCTGTGCAACTATCGCGTAGTTACCACATTTCCGCTTTCGATGTATGAAAATCAAAACGTGAGTTTCATCAAGTTGCAGCTTTAGAAATAAGTGTACCTAGGTACTAATTTCTGCGCTTGGCTGAGGGATATTAATCGATCACCAAAGTTAAGCAACGTTCCCAGTGGCACACATTTGGATGGGAGGTCGTTTAGTGCCATAACATCTGAGCGCTTCCGGGCTTCGGAGGGCACTTTAAATATTCGGTCCCGGTTGTTATCGATTGATAGCAGTCGTTAAGTCATTTCAGAGGTTCTTGGGCGGCCCGATAAACTCTGGCACCAGAGGAAAAAAATATTTCGGCCACATTCCCAGCCGTTGTAGAATTACGTTTTGTTGTTCTTCCACAATAACCGTACAATATTTCGGGATAAAAAGTATTCTATGTACTATTCCAGGACCTAAAGTACCTATATACCAAATTTCATCAAAATTTGTTCAGCCGTTATGGAGCTGAGTAGTAACAAACATATTAGGGTGGAGTGAACTTGTTAGGCGAAAAAAAAAAATACTCTTATCGAAATGGAATAGTTGCGAAAAGTTGTGTCTATAGTTTATATGAAAACATACCAAATTAGAGTTATCTACGTGAAGGGATTGAGGTGCCCCCGTTACCTGAAATTTTGCAAAATTGCTGATTTTCTGACCATTTATCAAAGATGTTTAAAAAATTTGTTTTTTAACATATTATAATGTAATATGTACAAAACTACCAGGAGGAATCTAAATATTAATTGAAAAGACAATAAGTAGCTTTAAGAAATATTTTTAAAGTGCCGCCAAGGGCCCCAAATTCCTAAAAATTTACATTAAACTCAATATTTTCTTTGTATTCTCTTAGGTGTCAACTAATTTTTATTCTGTGTTTAACTTAATTTTACTTACAGTAAATAAATAAAACTATAAATTAAAAGAAAAAAACATATTTATTTACAAAAAAAAAGTGATACAATTTTAATTCCTCCGAAGTTGTCAGCAACAATAATGCTGTAATGTAATGCTAATTAAATTGAATATTCCTTTTTTGTTTCGAATGAAGGCATGTTCTTGCGCGACTCAAGTCTTCCTCTGATGAAACCATCCCTTGCTTTCTGTCCGCGAACAGCTTCTGATGCCTCAGTCACCAACTTGATGCACCGCTCTACCACTTGAGTGTGACAAGGGAACAAAGGAATTTTATCGTCTGTACCGAAGCCATTCTCGACTATTTCTTTTAATCTTTCGGTCGAATAATTTGCTGTCAAATGTGGCTCACAGACGTTTAAATTCTGCCAACCAACTAGATCAGTGTAGTCAGATGCCTTAAAATTAAATGATGGTATCGTGAACTGCCGAATCCCCGGAAGTTTAGGCTGCGACCTTAGTTTTAATATCCGGCGATAAGCTAGTTCTCTGACGAACTTTCTGTTGTCACCTAGTANCTCTGACGAACTTTTTGTTGTCACCTAGCATACATAACAGAATATTTTCAGGATGCCCAAAATAGCCATTCCTTTGGATTACTGGCTCGATCAATTTCTTTAAGTCTTCACTGAGGTCCTTTTGATCATCATCCTTTTGATCATCATCCATTAGTGAAATTCTCCTTTCAGGCACGATAAATTCGACTTTATGTCAAGCCAGGTTGGTCCATATACTGTCATTACAAATATTGCCAATGTTTTTAAATTTTGACAAGGATTTGTGGTAGCAACATATAAGCGTAAAATTCTATTCGCTGTTGTAAGCCACCTTGAATGCGAAAGTTGACCTGGTTGTCTGTTTGCTAAATTGAGGGAGCATTTTCCCGCCGCAGTTGCTTCCATCATGTGAAGGAGGTGCTTTTGGTCCGAACTTAGATCATTTTCATTTGTAATCCTAGGCAATGTCTCAGGAATTACTACAAAGTCTACAACAGGAAGATTTTCGCAACATTGTAATTTCTTTCCTATTGCACCCAAGAAACAACGCGGACCCGTCGTCTGGCCATCTAAATGTTGAACTAAGTGCCGCAAAGGGAGTTCATTTGAATGCAACTGACAAATAAACCACTGTAGTGGTCTACTGAGCTCGACCTCCAAGCGATGAACTACCCCTCCTTTTGACCCAGTGTTGACGACAGTGCCATCGCAGCCAATAGCCGATAATTGAGACAGATTTTCTAATTTATCATTTAAACACTTTGTAATGCATGTTTTTATGTTTTCAGCCGCCCATGAATCACATACTACATGGCCGTAATAATTATGTCCTGGTTCTGTCTGCTACAAGAACATAGTGCTCTTCCATCTTACTCCTCCGGTGATACTTAATCCTATCTTTTCCTGTGATAAAGTTTTGTCCTTGCTACCGTCGAAATACAGCCCCACCAAAGGCTCCGAGCAATCTTTTTGTTGTAATTGACCCCGAATTTTAGTTCTTTCACGTCGAATTTTTGAACGGTCTATGACGCAGCTATTATCCACTTTTTGAATTATTCCGACATCTTTTAGAACAGCAGATGCTATAATTGCAGCGGATCTATCAGAGACTCCAGTACGGTCACATGCCAGAGCAAGGGAAGGCAGCTGTACTCGCATTTGTTTTCGTTGATGTTTAGGAATATCAAGATTTTCAGACTGTAGCTTCGCTGAGCATGGATTTACTATTGCTGCTTCTATTTCAGTCATCTGAGAGGACGTACTTGGTTCTGATGAATCTGTTTCCATCACTTCTTCTAATAAAGGCAGAGACTCATGATAAGAACAGGAAGGCTGCTGTAAATCAGAACTCACCTGAGTTTAGGCATTTTCTCTTGCTTTTTAGTCTGACTTTTTGTCACTCGCTGCAAGGCGTGTGCGGGTGGCTGAGGAAAAGAAGAGGGGAGGGGGGTTGTTTTGCTAAGCAACACAAAATACGGAGAACTAGAAAGCGCGGGAGAGGTATTTTTACTCGATATAATAGCACATAACCCCAGATGAGAAAACTTAGAATTGATTGCTTTTACTGAGTTTTTTGTGCTACTGGGGCACCACAAGAAGAGTTTAAATAAATTTAAAAAAAAAAAATGTGCTAGACATAAGGGCTATTTTTCTTAATTATTCAAGCTATTCTATTAAAATTAAATTGCTGTATTAGATTTTACAAACATTAAGGTACCTGCTGACTAGAGAGAAAATATTTTACGCTATTACTCACGAAGCCTACCCACAACTTTCCCCGGGTATTCCATTACAATTATCGAAAAAAAAAAAAAANTTTACGCTATTACTCACGAAGCCTACCCACAACTTTCCCCGGGTATTCCATTACAATTATCGAAAAAAAAAAAAAATTTCACTCCACCCTAAAGCATATACACACACAGACTTTCACATTTATAATATTAGTACGATATNAAAAAAAAAAAAATTTCACTCCACCCTAAAGCATATACACACACAGACTTTCACATTTATAATATTAGTACGATATTATAATATATACTTTTTTTTATGAACGCTCTTCCAAAGTACGGCCTTTGGCGTTAGGTTATATATTTATTTAATTCTCAAATCAGTTCTGTTACAATTATCACGCTAAACTATATATTCGCATTTAGTTGACTGTTTTATCGGGTATTTTATGTGTTTTTTTTTCTTAAACATTCTTAAAAAAATTTTTCCCATCACTTGGAAAGCCGTCAGTTTTTTCTAAGGCCGAGAGAAAATTAATATTCTTTATCGTTTCGGGCTACAAACTCAGGGCCGTAAGCCTCGCGTCACCTTTGTAACTTGCTTAAAACTTTGTGTCAGTTGCGTATGAATATTAAACTGTGAGAAATTAATGTACAAACATCGCTAAAAAAAAGCTTCAAAAACTCGGGTCATTAATCGAATTGTGAACCTTTCATCTTACCCCGATCCCCACAACCGATAGCTAAAACAATAATTTCGCCTTTATTATAAGTTCCTAAAACAGTCTCTGGAATTTTTTTCTAAGTCCGAAAGTGAATTATTAATTCTTTGTTTAGTTTCGGGTCTCAAACTCAGGTCCTTACACCGTACCTCACCTTTGCAGATGGCTTAAATCCTTATATCAGGTGCGCATGAATACTAAACAGTAAGAAATTAATGTACGAACATCGCTAAAAAGGCTTCAAAATCTCGGGTCATCAATAGATTTGCAATCCTATTATTTCACTCAGATTCCTACATCCGATGCCTAAAACTTTCGTTTCACTTTTAATATAAATTCCTACAATATTCACTGAACACTAGGAAGAATTACAATTTTTTTCGAAGTCCAATAGAAAATTAATAATTTTTTTATAATTTCAGGTCTCGAACTCAGGTCCTAGCAACACACCTCAACTTTTGAGATTGCGTACATCTTTATATCAGGTACGTATAAGCATGTAAACAGACAGAAAATAACGCACAAAGTTCATTAGAAATTATTCACAACTCGGGTCGGTATTCGAACTGTGGACCTTACATCTTACTATAACACCTTTATTCTTCATCCAAAATTTGTCTAACAACCTGCATTATAAGTTTCATACACCATATACTTGTACGGGATTTATTCCAGAATTTTTTTACTAAAGTGTTACTTAGGTGGTTCTTAAATGTAATGCCATCGGCAGTGCAAGAACAAGGGGTCTATACAATATACAGACAAAACTCGTGTTTCCAGTTTTCACTTTTAGTTCGCCTGAAGACGGGAGCAGATGTCAGTTTCCGAAACGTCGCGACAAGCTCGTCTGAGAAAACCTGCTGTGTTCTCCTGTGTCGTCATCGTTCTCTCTTCCAGTATTGTGCGAAATTTTGTCTTCGTCTCAGTGTTCGTCCGTGTTGTTTTAGTTTCATTATGCCTGGTTTTTTCACTTTTTTAGTTTGATTGAAACCAACCTTTCGTCGGTGTCGTCATTGTGTTGTCCTTAGGTTTTTCTTTTTTTTGTTTTTTCGTTTAATTATTCGTTCTGTAATTTTTATTTTTTGTTTCTTATATTTTGTTATTTATCTGAAAAAATTCCTTGTGGGATTTATTATACGGTTTACTTACAATTTTTTTTACTACAGCCACTCTTGGCTCGTTTTTCGTGCTTGTTTCATGTATCAGACTTGGTTTTCTGCGTCAACGTGGCGTAGAAATGGAATACGTTCAAAATACCTCACCTGATCATTTTCTCTGAACATATACAAACGCAAAATATTAGCTGTATGTGTCATTACTAAATATTCTGTCTATGGCGTAAACGCAGGCCTATCTGTAATCGCGGAAGTGGTAAATTACTGACATTATGTTTATTAACATCCAGTTTATTTTCGAAGTCTGAGATAACGTGGTATATGGCGTCCCGTCGTATGTCCACACGGGGCAATTCTTACAGCGTTAAATCATAAAGTTTCTTCCTGTGCAACGTCCCATTTATTGGACGTTGACTGAAAGGGTCAAGGCTTTTCTGATTTAAGGCTATTTTCATTTCCAAAATTTTAGAAGGAGCCGGCTAGAGTTCTCGCCTTCTACCAAGGCGAACCGGGACAGGGTTCGATTCCCAGCGGGACGCTGCCGCTGGTTTACGGGTTTTCTCGGGGACTTCACCCACCTCGCTTCACTCTCATCGGCTCTTATGACCCTCGTTGTTAAGAGCCACCCGAACCTGTCCACTCCACACTCCACAATTTTAGACTATATGCGTGTTTAATACGGTTTATTAGAATCTTTTTTACCCTTGACGTATGTTGTGAAGAGACTGTAGAGAGAATGCCAGGTAGAGTGCACATACCAGCTGCGCAGTAGCCGACTACGGAATCCCTACACTGAATTCTTCTTGCTTCTGTAAGTGTCAAGAAATGCGTCGCTCCGACTGAGGTTGGATCACTGTGTACATAGGTACGTGATTTTGGATCGTTAACCCATCCAGTCCTGAATTCATTTATACCAATTCAAGTGTTGCAATCCTTTAGTTTTTTTTATGCGCACTGTACTTGAGTCGAGCGTGCTTCTCGCGACAAATGAACAACGTAATGCGTGTTCATTGATGNTTTTTTTATGCGCACTGTACTTGAGTCGAGCGTGCTTCTCGCGACAAATGAACAACGTAATGCGTGTTCATTGATATCAGCGTTAGCTATCCACAAACAAGAGATGCGATAACTTCAATAAATCAGGTTTTTCACCAGGGAGATGCTCGAAACGACTTGGGCTTGTATATTGTGCCAAGCATAAATATCCTCCACGTGCAACACGTTAATCATGGACAATGGGACTGGACGGGTCAATACACTGGCATGTGGTTTTTTGGTACCCCNTCCACGTGCAACACGTTAATCATGGACAATGGGACTGGACGGGTCAATACACTGGCATGTGGTTTTTTGGTACCCCAATGTACCCAGCCCCAACAAGCAGCAGTCATACAAACATTAGTAGCAGTCGACTTCAGCCAGATGGCGCTAGTGCGTGTGCGAGTGGTACTGGTAAGGAGCCCAACCTCGGTGATGGTGAGTCATGTCATTTTTCTACCTCTGTGGATATACTAGACTTTCAGGGGCAGCGGTGGCGTAGTGTCCAGGGCGCTCGCCTCCCACCACGGCGATCCGGGCTCGATCCCCGGCGGGTTCACCCTTGGATTTTCGCATGTGGAAATCGTGCTGGACGATGCCGCTTGCCGGCNGCCATTATTCTTATACTAGACTTTCGGAACTGTGTTGGTTCTGGTTTGTCTTCAAAGTTATCCGCTGAAGGAAAGTTTAAATTTCTAAAGTCAAACTGGACCACTCCTTTATTATTTCCTGGTCCAATAATATCTAAAGGCAACAAGAACAGAAAACTTAGAAGGGATGGGCTGGTAACTTATACTGGGCTTGCCTATAGTGATAAAGATAGTAGCGCATATTGTAAAATGTACTTACTTTTTGGCCCTGATATGGTGTTAAAGGCAACCAACAGTTAGGAATTTTGTGTCTCCAACCATTAATTAAATATAAAGACACAATACCTGACCTCAAAAGCATTCCAGTTGCAAATACCACATTCTTGCAGTTAAAAAAACTGAAGATTTTTATAATGTGTTTGAGGGTAAAATATCTCGTGTCAATATTCAGTTATATACAAGAGCTGGAGAACTGATTCAACTAAACAGGTAAAATTTTATCCCAATTGTAAAAACCATTTTATTTCGTAGAAGGCAAAATATAGGTCTTCGGGTTTATCTAAATGAATCCCGTAAAGATTTAGAAGAATAAAATGTAAGCAGAACCCATTTAATATACGCTAAATATTTGTTTTAAAAATGGCGTGCTGGCAAACTTAAATTTCACCTGACACCGCTGCCACAATTCGAACACGTTAGTTTGACAGCTGTTAAGTTTAAATACGTGACAATGTCGGGGACAGACTAAGAAGACGTAGACCAGTCTACCTCACCTTTAGTTTTTTGAGTGCGACTAACGTCACGTCCAAAACGGGCGCTATTACTTATTGCCATGCTGTTCTCTCAGAATCGTGTCTGCCGCGCTGCAGAGCGCCGAGCGAATTGTAGAACATTCCAGCACGAAACACATTACCGTTTCCTCAGAACAAGGGGAAATTTTCGTTGGAGTCAACAGGGCTGGAAACTGGCTGGTTCTTAAGGAGAATGTGGTGATAATGCGTGTTGTTGCAATACGGGATAAGAATTTAGCCTTGGTTTCACGGCCATATCAGTAAGCTATTTTCCTCTTCAGACTGTAAATGAGTAAACAGTTTTAATTAGTCGAGCATTTTTTTATTTTAAATTAGAGGAAGTTCGGGTATTGTGGACCTCCCTTTTGTTTTTTAAATTTTTTTTCCAGAAACTATATAAGAAAAATCACATTGGTGTAGTGTATATAACAGCTTAATATGCCGGTATACGGAATACATATAACACTTTTAATTAAATATCTGTACTTGATATCTTGACATTAATACAAATCTGCAAAGGTCCACTTTACCCGCACAGTTCGGGTAAAGTGGAACCACGGGTCCACTTTTCCCATCCTAAATGATTAAAACGTGTAAATTCCAATTGCAATCTCTTGTGTGCAAGTGTACACTTGGTACATGTTTTGGACAAATTATAGATATAAATGGTGATAATCAACATGAACGATATGAACATTGCCTATTACTAAAATAATTCAGAATATGTTCTTGGCACACATGAAAATATTCTACTAAATTAAGATTACGGCGCACCGAACACATTATCTATCAATATGCGTAAAATAGAAACTGATGAGGATTTGCAAATGTCACATTTTTCACTACACCAGTCCAAACACATTAAACACTGAACCCATTTTTCTCCATTTTTGTCATCCGAACATTTTCCACAGCAATAGACACACCATCAGTATCATCAATCCTTCGATGTTCAACACGTCGCTTTTTGTTCGTAGTCTTCTCAGATGACTCTTCTTTTTCTGGTTATACTTTCTCTGTCCAGTGGATTGAAGTTGAGGAATCTTTTTGGCAGCTCGTGTCCTGCTCTCTTCAAGATTAGCTTTAAAAGGAGATGACGTAACATCACATGCAGTTCTCTTTGGCCTACCTATTGTTGTTGTTGTTGTAGTAGTTGTTGTTGTTGTTGTTGTTGTTGTTGGTTTCGAAATTACTGGGGATGGTGAAATGTCACTCGGACATACTGAAAATGTATTTCCTTCTGAAGGTAAGGGCGGAAGCGAACTGTGAAGAATTGAAGATTGGTTTCCTACCTGGTGATGTACGAATGGATTCCTCTGGAGATTTGTCAGTCATGTTCACATTCCGCCTTAAAGATTTTTTTGGCACACTGAATATTTTTTACGTTTTATTCATGCCAATTTCCTTATTGAGGACAGCATGAACAGCAGAAATCATGGACTGTTGACTCCATGTTTTTTGCGTCTGTGTTGACAAAGGAAATAAATAAAAACATTATTTTATGTTTATGCAATCAAAACAAAATATTTTGCTTCCGTTGTTCACTTTCTGTACCCGTAAGTAGGTTAAAGATAAACTCTGATAATAAACATGCACGATCACAGACATAACAAATTAACTATTACAAATGAAAATTGAAGTAATAAGAACTACGGCGGGTAAAGTGGACCAGTACCACTTTAACCACAATTGGCAAGGCCATTTTAGCCGACCCACGCCATTGTTTTTCGAATGGTGATGTACACTTAACTACTCGCATACTACGAATTTGAAACACCTACCATAAACACTGACACGTGTATCATTACTTAAAAATATTCTAAGTAATTTTGTTACATTTAATAATTTCATCACGTTTAACAGTACCTGCAAAAACTTTGAATTCTGGATTTTTCCGTCACCGTATTATTACTTGCAGACATCGATTTAGGCGCACCCCTCCGGCCGTCCAGGCAACTATGCATTGTGACCGAGTACTTCATGTGACTCCTACTAGGTTGCAGCACCTACACAAAATTTTACAGCGAGGATCCTCTTTAACCGAAGGGTCCACAACACCCGAACTTCCTCTATGGTTATTTACACCCCACATTTACGTTAAGGCGCCCGTCTACCTGGCGCTTGAACTGCGTTGCAGAGTGTTCCAAATACACGTTTTTCAACGAAACTATTAAGCGTGCGTCCAACGTGCTGATCTACGAAAAGAACACACACTTCAGACGAGAGCTGTTAAGTACTTTCAAAATATCACGTACGTTAGAAACATCAATTCAGAGTATTCCAAAACCGCTAAAAACGGCCTTTCCAAGGCCCTGTAGCTCAAAATGCACGTATTAGATGCATACAAAACGACTATAGGGGCCTGCACTGAACCTTCCTAAAGACTTCCCACTAATAAAATAATATGGTCACCACTGAAAGTCCCATAGGTACACGCAGCACGACGAGAACACTGCACGCCAGTTCAGAGCCTTGCGCTTAGCGGCGATGGCGTACTTAATGCGCGTGGCAGTGTCGCCCTTATCGCTCCCGCGCTTCTCGGCCTAAACGTAGGAAAAAGTTCCAGGTAGACGGGCGCCTTAAGAAGCTAATCGAAGTTGCGAAAGGAATGTGCGTGCACTTAAAGTCAACCAAAACTCTCGCATAAAAACGCCAGGCATAAAATCATAACCCAGCACCATTTCATCTGTAAAATAGCTTCCCAGTCAACTACCAAGGAGTTGACTAGGAAGCTATTTCTCTGCAGATATAAATTCGTTATCTACAAACAACGTCCTCCTTTGGAGGATTGAGAAAGTGAGAACGGAAGACTACGTGGGGGTGGAATAGGATGATAGTCTTGGGAAACGGGGGAAGTGGATGGAGTAGATCGCGAAGTGATGGAGGAGCGAAAGGGAAAGGGGTAAAACGGTCGGATAATATGAATGAGGGTGGCAAAGGAGAAAAAAGTCATACAGATGATATATTGCTCTCTACGTCAAACAAATGCATCAATTTTGCTTTCAGTACTTTTTTTTGCAGTAATTATGGTCTGAATAATCCGCAAGTGAATTGAAGACGCGTATAAATGCCTATTCGGTGATCTGAACTAACAATGGAGAATACGAAGCACTCCACCGCCATGGGACATTAAAGCTAGCGACACTAACTCGATTCGCGTGCGGACGAGCCATGACGGAAAGCGCGACGGCACAGTGAGCCGACGATACGATGACAAGAGGAGTATAATCGGTGATCAAATACCTAGTTCTGACGTGTCTGGAAACATCGCCCGTTCTGCCTCCGCGCCACATGATCGCGCCTTAGCAGTCACAGCAATAGGCTGCCCGAGGATAATTTAGCACGTTTGAAAACCCAGTTTAAAATATACATTTACCTAATTTTGTACCCTTTCGACAACTGTAAAATTTAGGTCGCCTTCGGCCGAATTACTTTACTAGTGCGTCAGTCGATTGAGAACGTGAAATTGTAAGGGACATTAACACGTAAAGTGTATGAGGTTGAAGGACTGTGACTCCCCGCTCCCCTTCCCCAAGGTTAATTTCGAAAATGCTCAATGTATCGTAAACAGTCTTTATCAAGAAGATTTCAGGACGACAGTATTCTCTTCCAAAAACACCTGTTGATTTGTTAAAATTTGCTACACAGTTTAGTAACTTGGAGACCATGTTTATATTCACAGAATCAAATATCGAACGAAGTACAAGTTGTCACTGTACTTCATAGGTGAATTTCGCTAGTTGAAGCATGAGACCGTGGTAAAGTAATCCATTCTCGTTTACTTCGCACTTTTCTGAAGCCCTACGTAAGTTCTACTTCCAGGATATTCCTCCGCCTCGTGCAAACTAAGCTTGATTACGTCTATAATATTACACCAAAGGACAACGCACCGAGTTCGTGCGCACTCAGTTGTAATAATATTTTGCACGGGAACTATTTCTTACTAGGCGGTACCAACACACACGTTTTGTCACTGATTATATTAATATTGATTGTAAATGAAATATTATAATTTATAAATAAAATACAGGAAAAATTTCATTTTTTGACGAAAAATAAGATACTTTCATGTTAACAGAGGCATAAAACGGTTAATGATACATGGGCATATTTAGGAAATAACTAAACCCGTCGTACATGGGGTGGTTTTTCAAAGGTTTGATTCAAAAAGTGTGAAGAAACCGCGAACAGACTGCACCAAAGAGTAAGTAAATACACAAGCACGAAATAGCGAGGGCAGTTCCTTTGATGTGTGCCCACTCGTCCTCGTATTGGTCGTGCGAGGCTCTGGGAACGGGACTTTTGTATGATTGGCTACCGCGCGCTGCGAAATGCACCCTATTAGCTGAGCTTCTGGCTGGTTTGTACGTTACCAGGCGCTGATTGGCGAACGGCGTTCCGACATGTTGCTGGCTAGTGACGCTATTTTAGTGGCTTGTGCCGGCGGTAGTTGGCGGAATAACTGACTATTTCAGCTCTGTATTCTTATTTATAGGCTGTTGAAACCGAACACTTTTGTTTACTGATGTAGTCGTCGAAACCCAAACGCCTGAGATTTTATCATGAAATATTTTGAAGTATGCGATATATATATATATATATATATATATATATATATGAATTATTATTTTTTACTTTATCTTGCATGGCTATTGTTGTATTGCTATCTATTATTTACCCGTTTTTGTCGCTAATGCAATATTTTCCGGTCTGCTGCATTTCTCACTTCCACAGTTTAATTTGTTTCAATTTTCTGTTAACTACTCGTGCAACTTTCTTTTCAGTGCTAGGATTCATAAATTTCCCTCTCTTATTTTCAATGAGATGGCAGTGAGTGAAGTTCACAACTTCTTGCATGTCTCAATGCAAGTGGTGGCCCACGGAGGTATCGTTAAATTAGCTACTGAACAACACTTTAGAATAATTGAACACTAGATGAAAAAAAACAATTGTTTCTCAGTGACGACGTTAATTTCAGCGTTGAAAACACAATGGCGAGAACCAACACGGTCGAACGTGTGTACGTTTTCGGCGTACTGTAGGCCTAAAAGCAGAGTAAATACCGGGAGTATTTCGAGCGGCGCAAGTTTCAAGAGTGGCTGTGTCGTTGGCGGGTGCTAACTATCGGACTAGCCGTTTCTACGCCGAGAGAGAGAGAGAGAGAGAGAGAGAGAGAGAGAGAGAGAGAGAGAGAGAGAGAGAGAGAGAGAGCGCGCAATGTGCCCTAGTTGTATCAGCTCCGGGGCTGTGCTTGACATCCCCTCATTGTTTCGCCGGAGCATTGTCCTGTGACAAAGAGTAAGCCTCTTTAGCGCTGAGTGCTCTCTGGAACACATCAAGAGCGTAGCAAAAAAAAACTGTCCCTTTATTTTTGGGGAAAAAAGGCGTGAAAGGGGGGAAAAGGCAGGCAGGCGGGTTCGGGAGCACGAGGACTCTTCGCGAACAGACTGATGGCATCGCGCGAGCAATACCTCCGCTGATGGAAGTGCTGCGTAGGTCCTGTCGTGACGCGATTATTAGACCCGCCGTGAATAAGTTATTCGAAACAGAGTTAAGTTGCAGTCCATTCACGGTTACTTAACAACTTTTCTGAAGCCCTGATGAAGTTATACTTCTAGGATATTCCTCCGCGTCACGCACATAAAGCTTTAAGGCCACCGTCTATCTGGAACTTTTTCCCCACGTCTAGACCGAGAAGCGCGCGAGCGATAAGGGCGACACTGCCACGCGCATCAAGTACGCCGTCGCCGCTAAGCGCAAGGCTCTCAACTGGCGTGCAGTGTTCTCGTCGTGCTGCGTGTACCTATGGGACTTTCAGTGGTGATCATATTATTTTATTAGTGGGAAGTCTTTAGGAAGGTTCAGTGCAGGCGCCTATAGTAGTCTTGTATGTATCTGATGCGTGCATTTTGAGCTACAGCGCCTTGGAAAAGCTGTTTTTTTTAGAGGTTTTGGAGTACTCTGAATTGATGTTTCTAACGTACGTGATATTTTGAAAGTACTACCAGCTCTTGTCTGAAGTGTGTGTTCTTTTCGTAGATCAGCACGTTGGACGCACGCTCAATAGTTTCGTTGAAAAAAGTGTATTTGGAACACTCTGCAACGCAGTTCAAGCGCCAGGTAGACGGGCGCCTTAACAGAGTCTAGAAAATTACACCAAACCGACAACGCACTACATTCGCGGGCTCTCAGTGCGATATTATTTTGCATAAGAACTATTTCTTACCAGGCATTACCAACACACCTATTTTAATCATATTAATTATAAATTAAATATTGTAATTTATAAATTAAGTGTAAGTAAAAAGTTCAACTAAACCAAAAACGCGCCATACATTGCGTGATTTTTACAAAGTTTTAATTCGAAAGTGTGAAGAAACTGCGAGTATACTATATATAATATTTTCCCCCGTCTAATAATTTGTTCGCGCCTTAAGTGGAAGCCTGCCCGCTGCTTGGCAGCTGCAGTACGTTGCGGTATGTTTGAAATACGAGGTCCCTTCACGAAACTCTTTAACGTTTCCCCAAAGTGTTTACCTAAGAGAATAACAAAATTGCATTATACGAGAAATAAATGGTACTTTCAAGATATCACGCATCCACATAAATTATTTTGGAGCCCTCTAACATAATTAAAAAGATTTTTTTTTTTCAAACCACTGTCCGTGGAGGTTTACGTAATACGTCAGCAGTAGCGGGTAATGTTATATTTGTGGTATGGGAACGAAATTAAAGTAACGAAACGGATACTTGGCTTGTGTGGCTTAAACCGATACAACCACACCCCGCGTTTTAAAATGCATTAACTCTACTCTTTGTAAAAAATATAACCACACTTTATAATTTGCATTTTCTTCCTCCAGATAACAAAACAATACAGATTTTCAAGTTTCCGGAAGCACAAAGTGTTACACATACTAAGACAGACGTCGACGTATCGACGAACAAGAAAATAATTTAAACTGCTATTTGTACGCACTGACTACGGATTAATGCAAAACTGCCTTTAATAATATTTTATTGAAATATTTTTAAAACTTAAGAAAAAGGAATGATGGCTATCAAAAATATTTCAGGGATGTAAAGTTTTTAATCAGTAGGTCAATTAAAGAGAACAAACCTCTCTTCAATTAGAAAATTTCAAAACTCTAAAAGAAGTGAAGAAGTTTGTTAAAATAAAAAATTTGCGAAGTAGTATTGGTTCGCCCTTTTTTCAGAAATAAGCCGTATACTATAATGAAGCCAAATCTGAAGTGAATTTCAGACATTAATTGTAATATCACAATCAGAAAACACACACAAAAAAAAAAAAAAAGCTTTTAAACAAGAAAAATTCATTAAAATAATACTTGGTGCTTGGCTTCAGATCTAAAGCACAGAACTGTGCTGATTTGTGTGTTTATTTACAACGTCTCTGTTGTAAAGGGCTTAGTTTTTTTTTTACAGCTCTGGGGATACAAATCCTTAGGCCATGTGAATCGAAGAAAGCTTTCGTAACAAAACTACAGCATAATTATGCTTACTTATATAATTTTCAATTTACGTTTAAATTTTTTTTCTGACGCTATATGGCAAGCATTACAATAATTCCGCAGAACACAGATTAAGATTAGATTTTCTCCTCGTGCATTTTACCGTGCAGTTCTAGTGGCATAAACTAGTTTCATTCAACGCCGCAATTAAATATATGGTACATTTTCACTTCATGTCCACCGGAATAAATTTTGAATAAACAAGGAGGAATAAAAGTATAAGTTTCCATAAAAGATGGTCAGAATGCTGGGGCGGCTTTAAAATTGAAATATCTTTTGGAATTTGCTTTTCGCTTAATGAATACTAACACACATCTTCAATTGTACGTAGGAATAAAAAAAAAACATGTTTTAGCATCGGTGAAACCTAATATTTTAAGAAGGCCCACACTAGTGTGTAATCTCATCTGAACAAGCTGTAAACAGAATGCCGCACGATCGATTACACTGATAATTAATTAATGAAGCTCTTTGTATGCAATGCTAATTTTGTTCCAGAGATGACGATACCCGCGCGAGAGTGTAATTACACACATTCCGCTCATTCCACTGTGTGCTCTAAGTAATTTTGCAGAATACGTATTCATTACATCATCAGCTTGTAATAGGCAAGTAAATACGTGAATTTAAGTCAGCGTCACTTAATAAATGTAAGAAATTCGAGTTGTTTGTGTAAAAGATTTGTAAAACGTACGTAAATATAATCGAAAAAAAAAGCTACAACGTAGGTTGCAAGATCGTTATTCGCACACGTGAGATGTTGGGAGCTAAATACGTAGGGGGTAGGCCCTTTTGTAACCTTACCGGATTGGACTGTTTGTATCAGTAGACGATTTGTAGTGTTTCGCATTTTGGGAATAATATCAACATCCACCAAGTTCCATTTGTTCACACGACTCTCGTTAATCGAATGTCGGTAGTCATTTCCTAGTTTCATTGACTGATTTAGTAATATTGTGCATGGGAACCAGGGTATATTTGCTCGGAAACATACGCCATCTTGTTAATTACAGAGGCTAGTTGAAACGAAATGTCGGCAAAAACAATTTGTTTAAATTATTTTGAAACAAGTTTGTATGAATTAAGGTGATCTCCTACCTGGCACTTGAATTACACTGCGTCACGTTTGAAATACGGGTCCTTCTGACTAAACTGTTATAACTGTCTCCAATATGTTTAACTGTAAAAAGATAACATACCCCAGGAGAGGATGGAATGATACTTTAAAGATAACACGCATGATATAATAAATTATTTTGGAGCCTTTCACAAGTGTCAATGCTGCTTTTTCAGTCTGATGTATGCCATACAAGAGCAAAAGTACGATATAGGCTGTCTACGGTAAAGTGAGCGCACCTTTGAGGCTCTACTTATTTCTTCCTTTCAGCAATTTTTTTTATCCGTTAACACCTTTTTAAATCAAATATTGCCATGTAGGTAATAAACACAGTGTGTATATTCAGCAGAACTCGGGAGTTTTAGTCTACGGCTAAAATAAAATATATTTATTGGCTATTATTCCAAATGAGAGAACTTTCAAAAGTGTCCACTTTACCGTGAATAGCCTATAACACCCTGTACCAAACTACAGTATGCCACAGACTTTCCATCGATTCCATAATTGGGTCACCGCTTAAGGGTACCAAGAAATTAATTATTTTACAATTGTACCATACATTGTTCAACTTGTACGCTTTGTATGTGATGACATACTCCTCGAGTTAAATATATTTTAGCACTTCATACTTGCTCAGTTTTCTCTGCAGCCATAATAACAAATAGTAACTAAGTTGTACGAATGAAAATAATTACAAAGTAAACATATGCCGTGGACTACCGCTTGACATACAGGATGATTTTACAATTATGGGACAAACTTTGAGAGGTGGTAGAGCTCACTAAAACAAACAATTATTGTATAGGAATATGTGGGCGGAAGTGACGCGTTGAGGCACAAACACAAAAATAACACATGACATGCAAAACATTGTTTATTTACAACATCGCCGCGAAATGCCTTTTTACAGCAATGTTTATAATAACTGTTCAAAATTGCTACCACCGACAGTAATACAAGTTTGGTAGCGTCGGTGGAGTGATTGGCGAACAGATTCAAATACGCCGTGTATTTCACACACGCATGCAGCCGCACAGAATAGTCGAGCGACGAGGTCTTCAATGGAATCAACTGGAGTCTCGTAAATGAGAGCTTCAAATGCCCCCATGGGAACCAATCGAGACTTGATAAAAAGGCATTTAGCGGCGACGTTGTAAATAAACAATGTTTTGCATGTCCTGTGTTATGTTTGTGTTTGTGCCTCAACGCGTCACTTCCGCCCATATTCCTATACAATAATTGTTTGTTTTAGTGAGCTCTACCACCCCTCAAAGTTTGTCCCATGATTTTAGAATCATCCTGTATATGTAATCACCGCTGCTCCTCAAGACCTCGATGGTAAAGAGCCGCCCGAATCTCCCCACTCCACCACTTCAGTCGTGAAGTCACTAGCTTGGCTAGAAGAGGCTGTAAGGCCTTGAAGTCTTGGTGTTCACATAACTCTCGAAATTTCGGGGCATCTAATCATCATGTGTGTTCTTGTAGGGTGGGCGCCATAATTAAACCTCAGCTTATACCACATGTTTAGTGGTGCATTTCCAAGTTCAATGCATACCCCAGACCCCTTTTCCAATTAACTTCACTTTTCCAATCGACGTGCAACATGTCTATAGCCTATTTCCAGTATCTCCACACTTTGTAAATCATACGAGTACCTTTTGAAAAATCACCCCATGTATGACCTGTTTGCTTGTTTTCTAAATATTTCACGTATCACAAGTGTTTCAGTCTTCTGTTGACATTAAAGTATCTTATTTTTGATTAAATTAAACTTTTAACTTATATTTTTACTAGCTAAATATAACATTTCATTCATAATTACTAACAATTAAAAACCGAGTGAAAATAGGGGTGTTGGTAATGCCTAGTAAGAAGTATCCCTCATGCAAAATATTATTAAATTGAGTACACACGGATGCGATGTGATTTTCTGGAATAAGTGAAGCTTTTCTTTTTTTTGCATGAGGCAGAGGGATATCCTGAAAGTAGAACTTTTAGCGCGGCTTGAGAAAAGTTGAAAGTGACAATGAACGGACTATACTTAAAGAGTATTTTCTGTGATCCGATTAAAACGCGTGGAACGGCACAGTAAAGGAAGATGTGCCAGATCTCTTGTCTGCTAACGAGGTCAGCAGAGAAGGGGGAAAAATAATTTTAAAATTTGTTTTAAGCCGACGTGCATGCACGCTGGTTAATGCCGAGGACATTCCAACCAGGGAGAGCGATTCTTCAGAGGTTGTTTCTTACGACGATAGTGAAAAGTGGTTCTTGATTCCCAAGGGGACTGAGCAATGTATAGACGTCTCACGTACACACACGGAATATTACAGTTCGTCCGAAGTTCATTGCGCACTACAAAACCAACATTTGAAAGAAAAAAAAAAACTCTTTGCCTGTGACTTAATATATTTTACAGGACAAACTAACTGGTATATCTGCAGTTAATTTTGGTAGCGATGTGAGAAAACTAGTTCCATGTTTTAATGTTGTATTAAAATTATAATATTGACGTTTGTTCGCACGTAATTCATTATTTTTTTTTATTCATGTTGGTTTAAAGTACATGAGTCAGAATTGTGATTGTGTTATAGGCTGTTCACCTTGAACCGAGCACCTTTGAAAGCCCAGCTTAAAATATACTTGTAAGCACATTGTGTATTCTTCCACCATATGTAAAGTTAACGTTGGTACGGGTGTGATCGCTTTATTCATACGTCGGTCAAGCGAAATGGTGAAATAATCAGAAAAGTAAATATTTCACAAATTTGCTAATTCTTACACGTATAAGCATCAAAAAGCAGAAAGTGAAAAGAAATCATTTCAGTATTCACAAATGTTTCCCTGGCAATTTTAATTCGATTTCAAGACATGTAAATACTCTCTCTCCGTCGTTACGAACTTAACCGCGCGGACGCCAGTCTGTGCGCCCGTTAAAATACGCGCAGGTGGGGACTGTGACATTTTTCAAAGGTTTATTTCAGAAGTGCTCTATTTTCNGAAATACTTTCTCTCCGTCGTTACGAACTTAACCGCGCGGACGCCAGTCTGTGCGCCCGTTAAAATACGCGCAGGTGGGGACTGTGNTAAATACTCTCTCTCCGTCGTTACGAACTTAACCGCGCGGACGCCAGTCTGTGCGCCCGTTAAAATACGCGCAGGTGGGGACTGTGACATTTTTCAAAGGTTTATTTCAGAAGTGCTCTATTTTCCGTGAACAGCCTTCAGTAACATGTAAGTTTCTTAGAATTTCGCCGTTTAATTTCATCGATACACCAATACCAGCGACAGAGTTCATGTAAATGCTAATGTTGCATGTGGCGGAAGGATATAAAACCAGCGCAAACGTAGAAAATAAATAGGGATTTATAATTTTCTCAACCGTGAACAGTCTTTACCTGGTGTTTTTGATCAAGACCGAAAAACTCCGGCAGGTTATTCCTTACCAAAAAAATTGATGAAAATATATGTATCACTTTTCCCCTAAAGTAATTCTGAAAAAAGTTATGCTACACCGAAATATATATATTTATATTTTTTTAAGTTTAAAATATTATAAACTACTTCGGTGAACAGTGTTTTGTAAAACGGGGGATGATATTGCCAATCGAGTTTGCAAAGGTGCAAGAAAAATTATTCCAAGATCACCCTCACGAGAAATAAATACAGTAGCGACAAATTAATTTCAACTGTACTTCATCTGTTGACAATCGATCCCTCATAATGACATAGGCCTAAACTAGAGGACACGTGTACGACTCGTATCTCGACCAAGTTCATAAGCGGAATAAGCGGACTTAGAAATAGAGCGTGAAAGTCAATTTGTTAATGGGCTGTACGGGAGAGCTTGGAATTATCAGACAGAAATACACACAATGCGATGCGGAACGAAGATAATCCAGCAATCCTTGGAAGTTGTGTTACAGGCGTGCGACACATCCATGATCAAAATAGTGGTTTTCACCAGGATATCGCTATTAAATTTCTAACGTAGAGCTGTAAGCGTTAAAACACAACAGATTTTCAATAATAATGTCTAAATTACCTAATGTTATTTCAAGGTTTTTAAGTTGGCACTTTTGAAAGCCGTTCTTAAAATTCCTTCTTCCTTGCCATATATTGTAGGCTACATCATTCCACAGCTGATGGGAAAAATTAACGTTACATGGCCTAAGTTTTTCCTTCCGACGAAAAAAAAGTAGTTTCCAAACAATTATCGGTTCTAGCCTACTATTTGTATTCTAAGCTTAATACGAAGGCATTTTGACGTTACGAGTCGGTAAGGACATAGTGGAAACGTACCAACTGGTCAAGAGCGGTTTGAAAGGTATAATTTCGTCGTTAAGACGTTGATCCAACATGGTGGGCATGTTGCGGAGGTTATTGTAAAATGCGGCTGCAGATTTGGATGACGAGGGGCGGAACTGGCAGATACTGCGAATGCGGTAGAAGAGGGAGCTTTTGCGGGGTAACAACAACCCTTTCGACATGGAGGATGAAGCAGTTATGACGATGTTTCGTTTTTCAAGGTCGGTTCGCAATGCAGCTGTGCAACGACCTCGCTGAACCACTACAAAGAATTACATTTCAAACGGCTTTTCGGTTTAAAAGAATGTGAGTATTTACATACTGTACTTCATTTTTATGGTGTGAGGTCGAGTTTCGTATTTTCAACGCGAATAGGAAAAACGAATCCTTACCGAAGATATCCGAGGTTCAGGTTCTACAGTCTTACAACTTCGACATAAAAATTGTTGCGTATTTAAAACAAAATATTTACTACCGGCTCATATCATAAATACATTCTAAACGATCATGTAGTTTTTCTCTCTAGATCTTGTAGAAACATGTGCTTGATTACGTATATTTTAATTTTGACGGTGATATCACAGTATTCTTTGTCTGTGTGGCATTAATAACTGTTATTTCATACCATGTACATTTTTGTGAATATTTGCATGAATCTGCTAATAAAGTAGTGTATCGTCTACGTTATTATGATTCTTGTTTTCTCAAATGCATTTGTGGTATGACATATTTGTGGATAAATGTGGCAATTAATAATTCTCTCCAGAAAACGTAGCTCCGTAATAAAATAAACAAAAAAAAAAAAAAAGCTGGCGGTTTCATAAGCTCTGTCTGCCAACACAACAAAGTTAAAATTTTGTAGTTAACTCTGCTTTCCAACGTTGGCAGTACCTTAGAACCTACTTGAGTCGACTTCGGCAAGCAAATGAATAATATAAAGGTTCTCTCCCTATAGCTACTGTGGCGTTGCGGCTCTGTTCTTGTATGCTGTAATCCATTCACGGTTACTTCCCACTTTTCTGAAGCCCTGCTGAAGTTCTACTTCCAGGATATTCCTCCGCCTCGTGCAAACTAAGCTTAACTAAGTCTAGATAATTACACCAAAGGACAACGCACCAAGTTCGTGCGCACTCAGTTGTAATAATATTTTGCATGAGAACTATTTATTAATAGGCGCTACCAGCATCTTTTTTTCTCGCCGTTTTCTTTTTTATATTCATTATAAATGAAATATTAAAAATTATAAAGAAAATGTGGTTGAACTACAATTTTAACAAAAAATAGGATACCCTTATGTTAACAGAGGTACAAAACGCTTGTGATAAATTACATGTTTAGGAAATAACTAAACACGTGATACACGGGGTAATTTTTCAAAGGTTTGATTCAATAAGAGTGAAGAAACCGTGAATAGACTACACTTGGCCAGACCGAGATGTGCACCAACATCTCTTCGTGTGTACGTGTATCCCACGCGAGGACTGTACAGCGACGTGATTCTTGTATTCAGCACAAATAAATCACTCATATGCCGATGCGCTGGTCTTTTTATTTCAAAGAGCTTTCACCCGCTGGCAGGTGTAGCCCTAGCTGTTACAATAAGCATGCATTTTTTAAAATTATAATGATATTTATTTGCTTATGCGAAAAGAAACTTGGCTTCGATCAGGTGGTCATTGTGCATGGAGGATGAGTAACTGCGTATAGAATTAAGCTAAATGAGCTTCACGCAGACAACCTCACAGGCACGTATCAAGAAATTTGTTTGGGGGTGGTAAGCGTAGGTGAAATTGGAGTGGATGGCTGAGAAGAAAAAAAANGGGGGGGGGGGAGAGGTGACAGAAGAGATATTGAAACAATGGACATTATAAATCAAACCATTTCGCCAGATATTTTATGCTATACATTACACAATTAAATCTTAATAAGCGTTTCCTGTGTGAAATTAAACTAAATTAGTAAAAAAATATATCAAAATATTGTTACAAGACTCCAGAGGGGCGTATCCGAAGCTCGTGAGGGATGGAGGTCTTAATAAAAATAAAAAAATTAAATATTATATTTAATCTATTCGTAAAGCCTTTATTTGCAACATTACACTATTCCCACTTTTACTGTTGTTATTCTCGGTGAGTGCGAAATTTAACATCTAATTCAATTCTAATCAAAGTCCTTATCAATGTCCCTATATTGGTTAGTCACTTAATTCACAGTCGGTATTTACACACACTTCATGTGCCCATTGCCATCATTCCAAATGTCATACACTTACGCATACCCGCCCGCCAGTCTCTCACTCTCTACTGTACCGATGCTCGCAGTCCTCATACCTCACCCTCGCTTGGCACTACCGCCGCCACTCGACGCTCTGCTGGCTCGTTGCTTGCAAACACCTGCCGCTCAAGGTCGTACAACCCTCCAAACTCTGAACTGACTGTCGGCTCGGAAGCCCGTCGCGGCTTAAGTAGTTCTCGCTGGCCCGAGCTAGAAGGTCCCCCGCACCCCGAGTCACGCTCAGGTCGATGACCAGAACATTCTTTCAAAGATAACCCCATAAATTCAATCAACCCAAGGTCAGAAGCGCACGAGTTGCGATAGGCTCATCACGGTGGCACGTGGCGGCTCACCTTTGTAAATCTCCGCACGCTTCTTGGATTACAGCTATCACCTGATCTTCCCACATTCCTTTGCTCTTGCGAGGAGGACGGGGCAAGGGAAGCGGTGGAGAGCAGCGAGCATGTAACAATATTAAAAATTCCCTTAGAAATAATGTTTGCCTCTTTCTGACCAAACCTAGTCACGCCTATTGAAATCAGCTTTCATTCATACGCCGTTACCTTCAGTATGTAAACTCCGTAGCTACCTCTAAGTTATATTAGTTTACACATTGAAACAATATACGAGGACATGCATTTCAGAAACCAAAATTACAATTTAAAAACTTAATTACAATAGGCCTAATAACAACAGAGTTTAGACTGAAGTAAGCATGGGTATAGGGATGTCCAATAAGGGTGACCATGTAACAGTTGTACTCTCATTATTTTATGATTGTTTGGGAGGGGTCCGGACACTTGGATCCCTGCCTTGGATTTGTGCATGGAAAGGAAGAAGAATTTTAATTTCATATTGAACAGCGATGGAACCTGATATTGTAGCGGAATAAATAATATTAGTAACATTGCTAATTTCAATTTAATGCTGCAGATTATATTTTAAGATTCTTCCTGCATGTAATTGACTTTACTTCGTAGCAGGTTTATGCATGCCTCACAAACCGGGCTTGAAAAATTGGATGCGGTTTGTGGGCAATGAAACGTTAAGGAGGGGGAGGGGTTGTGCACTCCAAAAGCCCTAACTGGGGTTGCGATGCAGTTCAGATGAATTATATCGACGATGGTCGAGTTAACACTTTCAAAACTGCTATATAAAATGAGACAATATTATCGGATGATGTAGTAGATATGCATGCGAACATGAAAGCACTGATCGCTTCATTAACTAGCGCAGTTTGAATATCTCATATCTTACGATGTTTTCCGCTCACAAAATGTATAACAGCTATGCTGGTAAATGTTCACTACCGGCTCATTGTGTTCCCGAGTGTGGCCATTTAACAACACATCAATCACAATAGCGAAGCTAATGGAAAATGTTAATCAGCCCTTTGTATTAGTATTTGTGGTGTATAAAGATATGGCGGCCTACGGGGAAAAATATTGTAGGCATATTGTTTTCACATGCACCACGTTTACAAGACTAATGAGACGAAAATAAAACTGTAGGGAAATAATTCTTCCATGAACATTCACAGCCTATTTAGCAAAAGTCATGGATTTGAAAGTGGTTTATTAATATTTATCGGGATTGAGAAGCACGTACTTCTAATGAGTTTTCAAGTTGCAGGGAACAATTTTGCAAAAGTTTAATTTCATTAGGACAGAACTTTAGATGTTGAATGCGACTTTATTTTGTGTGTGAAACAGACAGAAACTTAACACCCATTCTTTGCAAGTAGCATCATGAGTGATAAGTGAAGGCAAGGCTACAACTCGCACTTTTTTTTTTTTAGCAAATGGGGACATAGTCTTGTACCTAAGCGAGAAAGTGTTATCTATAAACAAGAATTTCCTTCAATAAAATGCAAAGGAAAAGATTAAACGATGTGCACTCCACTGAGAATTGACTTTGTTAAATCAAGTCTTGGTAACCATCGTAAATTTGGAAAAAAATCCAGTGGTAGTCATTGAATACATTTATATACTTCTTAGAGTTAATCGTTTATTGTGTTATTCATTTTATTTCGTAATTGATGTAAAGGTTAAAAAAATACCACAAACAGATAAGTTTTTTTGTTCAGTTAAACTGGACGATATTTTGAAGATTATGTGATAAATATAAGCGAATTTGTAAATTATAAACAATAATTTACTTGTTTTATACTCTAGATGTTAAATAAGTACGTACCAGCACTAAATATAAACCAACGGTACAGGAAATGTATTCGACACTTGCACTAACAATGCTTATCTGAGATAACGAAATCATAACTGGGCGGTTATAATTTACCAAAAGCCGCATTACAAGGCAATGACTAGCTTTTGGTAATCCTTATGTCTGCAGCTTATGCCAGATCGAGAATGTGATTGTCCTTAATACATTCCTCGGTGAATCATCACTAAGTGTTCCGACCGTTTCCGTGTAGTTTATATAGCCAACGGGTTCCCAAAAAGTTTTTTTTAGTTATATTTTACTCTTTGCTGTGTTGGAAAAAATTACGGCGGAATAAAGTTTGCTGTCGAGTCCTGGCTTGGTATACCACAAAATATAACCATTTATATAAAAGTTTTTACAACGTACTTTGTAACAAGTAATGTTTTTGAAGCGACACTGCTATTCTTCATTTAAACCACAGGTCTCAAAATTTGCGTTTATATTCTTTAATGAGCGGATAGTCAAAAAATAACTCCTTCATAGTGGACGTCACGAAGTCGCTTTAGGACAACGAGGTTGTAGGTTCGAGTCCCGGGTAAACGTTCGATACGTGTGTGTCGTATGCAACGCAGAAGCAAAGTGGCTTTCGTTGAAGCACTGGGCCCGACCGTAGGACTATAACATGCTGAACGCATTCAAAAGCAGCATATACGCTTCTGAAATTGTCAGAAAAGCACCATTTATGTTGCATACGAAAGGAGAATGCATATATTTTGTAACGCTGCAAAATATTTTGCTAACTGTACTTATTTAACCATTTAAAATAATTAATCACCAACAGTACATTTTAATTAAAATTCAAACGTATTTCCATTTTTGATGCTTCGAAAAGCACACAAAAAAATACCTCCATCAAGCAAAATTATTATATTAATTACCCCGGATTCAGGTAATATAAAGTTATTAATAACGTTTACAAATATGTTTAATGACTTATTTTATGCACATTTATTTTAACCCCCGAAGTTACAATTTCTGTAGTATAAATATTTTTTGTAAACATGCACTGCTCAAAAAATTAATTTGGTCGTGTCTTTAGATGTTCCGAGCGACGCTGTATGAACGCATAATGGGATGGGCATTGAACTATTTGTTCAGATGGTCTGCGAGTCTGGAGTAGACGTGGGATGCGATTTTACCCGACGGCTGTACAATCTACGGTTGCTTACGGAGGTGGATCTGTTATGGTGTGGGCAGGCATAAGTCTTGACACGAAACCCGATCTCCTGATCATTGGGCAAAGGATCTTCATTCGCTCGACGGTACATCGACGATATCTTGGTGTCACACGCCATACCTCCCGTGAGGCAACTTGGAGAAAACGCAGTGTTAATGGATGGTAATGCTAGAGCGCCATGGTGCCAGCATCGTTCGGAGGTTCCTGCAAGAGCACCACGTGCAACGGATGGAGCGGCCATCCAGAAGTCCCGACATGAATCCGATCGAGCACGCCTGGGACCAACTGGAGCAACGCATCCGGGCGAGAAATCCACCAGCCTAAACACCACAAGCCCTTGAAGACGCCCTACTGGAAGTGTGGTGACGTCTGTCTCAACTGAACGTGCGGGGCCTTGCCAGAAGCACGAGAAGGCGTTGTGAAGCTGTTACACGTGCGAGGGCTGGCAATAAACTTTGTTAAGACGCTTGATTACCACGTAACCATTTAGGTGTATGACAACGGACTTTTTTTTGACACGTTGTGCAATGACGTCGTGTATAGAGTGTCCAAAGAACGCTTTCCACTTCACATCTTAGTTTTTTGCAAAGAAGGTGGTTTGTTTTGGTTGCGTGTCTGTTTTCATTTCAATATGTATGCGTATCATGGGGGGTATTAACATCTGAAGACATAAACAAATTTCTTTTTTGAGCAGTGTATTTATAATATAACTGAAATAAATGTACATATAATCGATTATTAAAAGCTATTTTTTCAACATAAGTACCAATATTGCAACAACAGCTGTAATTATTAAGATTACCCTTCACAACGAAGCCAGTCCCATTTAAATAATTTCACTGAGATGCAGTTCATAAAAATGTACGAAAGACCTTGCGTAAAATGTAGTTTTAATAAATACAATTATAAAGTACAAAATTATGTACGTTTGCCTAGAAAATTATGTTAGGCGTAAAAAGGGTTTAATTTTTTATTGCAGGGACACACGCATTTCCGTTACTGAACCAATAGTAAAGTAAAGTTCTCTGTACAAAAAAAAACTATGTAGCACGTATGTACATCATATATAAAATTATAGAAGCTGTCCCTTTAATTAGTTTTATTATTGCGTGCAGGAATATAATTGTTTTCTACATTATTATGATAAGTACAAAAAAAATACTTGTCAGCCGAGCCCCGAACAAGAAACGAATTGCTCTATTTGTTAGCAGCACGCAACATAATCACTCGGCCATTTCTACAATTAAGAAACGGGCTCAAGGTACAGGAATATAAAGCCCATACTTCCGAACACGTGTGTATATATATAATTAGATGCATTTAATAATTGTCCACACTTTTTATGTTATGTACTACGTTTAAGAAGGACGCAACCATAAAGTTGATGTCCGTTTACAATAAATACGACCACCATGCTTCTCATCCGCCATGTTGAAACTGAGCTTCCCGACCGGGACAGCAGCTTATAACAAAAATTAACTGTCTACTGCTCTTGGTCGTTTTCTCACGAGAATCGATAGGTCATATCTTTAACTTAGAGTACCAAACACCAAAAATATTACGAAAATCTTTATTTCACGATCGGGAGCTGTGTCTAGAGAAACTTATAATAAACCCCCAGAGTCGACAAGAGTATAAATGCCGCCCCCCCTTTCCAGCCGCAGCCGGTGGAGCGCAGTTAGTTCTTGTGGTAGCCAACTGGCTGAAGTGCAGCAATGGGGATAAATCTGGTGCAGCGTGGTCCATCAGCGGAGAGGACGGACAACGGCGGAGGCTGCCAGACGACAGCAACGAGTATTTGTGATATGTGAACGGACAAGAGGGCGTGGGACCCGACGATTAGAGGCCTTCTGTGCAAGTGTGACGCTCGGAGCACGCTAGAACACTCCAGACTGGTGGAATGTGGACTGAATTACGGTGCAACTGTATGGACGTTTAGTACATACTTCACTGTAAATATTGGAACTGTCAAACATAGGAAATACAACACGTAAAATAATTCAGTAGGTTTGGAAGCACTGCTTATTGGGATTGATTTTTAGTTGTTTGATTAAATTAATTTCTCTGAGATGGTTTTACATTTTAATTGATTGAATTTTATTACGTCTTAATAGTAAGTGGCAGCCATTTATTGTGATGTATTGAGTCAAGAGTATTTTATTTGTGGTTACTGTAAATAAATTAGGATATTACAGGAAACTCTTTTATTTAATTAAGACCTCCTTCCCTTAAAGAAACTGGCTGAGCCCACTGACTTTGAGAAATTTTGGCAATACAATAATTTAAAAATAGCAATCGTTGTACTAAAATTTAGTGCCTGAAACCGTACGTGTGTTACGACTTAATTAAGGTTGGTTGCGTGAGTTCTAAGACAGCTGAACTGAACCTCTAGAGTTTTTTTTTTTTTGGGTTGCCGAGACGTGGGTGTTTGGTTATTTCTTCGGATACGCTAATTAGCAGACGAAAAGATCCGCTGAGCTTGGCGTGAGCGTACGGTTCGAAAGACGGCCACACATTCTTAGCCCAGTTCCCGCAGATGGAAGTTGGTTTGTGGTTGAAGTTCACCAGGACCAGACATCTCGTAACTGGAACATTAGTGTTTTGTACTATTTTTTTTTTTTTTTGATATGAATGGTTTTAAAAGCTTTGAAACATTTATTAATGGTCTAAATTAAAGACTAAATATCATACACTGTGTACCACAAGCTTGTTGTTTCCGGCAATAAAAAGATTTCTTTTAAAGTCAAATTTTGAAAAATTTCAACTTGTGAATCATATGTGTTACGTAAACAAAAACTTACATATGCACGGTAATGACAGTAGTCATGTTATCAACTTTTTATTACAAATGAACAGTTTACAAACAATTACCACAGGAGTATGTATATATATATATATATATATATATATNTGTTAAAAAAAAAATGGGCAGAAAATACTTGAACACTTTCAAGAATGTTGAATTGACTGTGTGACAAAAAAAAAACATTTTTTTAAAAGTATAGATTGAGAAATAGTGTGTTTTACGTGCACTGAGTGTTATTGTAAGTCTGTTGACGGCATTTATACAATAAGTGACAAGAACCCTAAATCGGCACAGTGAAGATGATGATCATGAAATATTTTGAAGGCACTTACTTAACAGATAGGGGGCTCTGATACAATAAGCCNGCACAGTGAAGATGATGATCATGAAATATTTTGAAGGCACTTACTTAACAGATAGGGGGCTCTGATACAATAAGCCGGTTTCTCTGCTGTCATTGCCATTCTGTTATCTGATTGGATTACTTGACCGTGGCGACACTGTCGTTGCCACGTCGTGTCGTGGCCGGTGCGGTGCCGTCACGGTGGATATAGACAACTTTTATCTTTCAACGNCACTGTCGTTGCCACGTCGTGTCGTGGCCGGTGCGGTGCCGTCACGGTGGATATAGACAACTTTTATCTTTCAACGGCAGGCGACCGCAGATGGTCGGCGCTACGAAAATCGTGAGCCAGTGAAGGGTTTTCTAATGCACAAGCCCAGTACAAAAAATCTCGAACAAAATTTTTTTTTAAATTATGAATTTGGTTAATTGAAGTAATAATAAAATTATTAATAAAGAACACATTTTCTTTAAATGCCACCAGAATTTAATTAAATAAAAACACGTATGGCTATTCGTAAACGTATTGCTTACCACTGCGATAGTTCAGAAAAAAAAAATGAAGTAACAGGGAATTTGGTTTCCGAAAATTGGAAAGCAGAAATTTGTTAATCACGAAAGGAGAAGAAATTAATCAATAAAGGATGTAAGGCTATAAGAAACGAAGCGTTTCCTTACCATAATTTTCTTCTAATATTGTTGGCAACACATTAAAAAACGGCGAACGCTTTGCCGTCTATTGTTGGCTGAAGGAACAAGACTCAACCGTATGGACCACTCACGGTTACTTCAAACTTGTCTGAAGCCCTGCGGAAGTTGTACTCTACTTCCTGGATATTCCTCCGCCTTGTGCAAAAAAAAAGCTTAACAAAGTCTGGAAAATTACACCGAAGGGACAACGTCCTGCATTCGTGCACACTCAGTGTGATGATATTTTACATATTAACTATTTCTTACTAGGAATTACCAACACAAGATGAATATGCGGCAGAGTGATCTCGCGGGTTGCACAAAACCAGTGTTGGTGTCCCAACTTTTAACTACTTTTCTGCCAACACGGCTGTCATAAAACGACGTGGACAGGATTTGTTACGTAAACAATTGTGTTGATATGTTTATATATTTTCTCCAACCAATTTGCAATGCAGTTTGATTAAATTTTATTCATACAAATGAACATGTCTTTCAAATTAAGTTATAAGCAAACACGATCATCACTGTTGACCATGTGACTGACAGTTATATTGGTATACAAAAGGGCAATGTTGGGTAGATTTGTAAAATACGAGAAAAAAAACCGGCCTTAAGAGGTAGACGGATTATTCGTCTATAACTTAATTTTTCGAAAGACAAGCACTTTTGTATTAATAAACATACTTTTACCAATTTTAATTTAATCAAACTGCGTTACAAATTGGCTGGATGAAGTATACATACATCTCAAAACACTTGTCCACCAAAGAATGTTCTTACCTCGAAATCCAATCCACGCCGTTTTTGCTAGTCGCGCTGGTAGAAAAGCAGTTCAATGTCGTGACACAGGGACGGACTGGTTGTGCACAGCCAGCGAGGTCGGCCCGCATCATGTCTGGTTCATGATGGGAACAGTGGCGGCGGGCAAAGTTGTACCGGTTCATCATCATTGCAGGGCTCTGCGGTCTTAGTGAACCCGTGCCGGTTGAAGTTAAACGTAAGTGGAGCAGGCATAGAAGTGAATAGCCGGAGGGGTGGGGGGGGGGGGGTTACTTGGAGTGCAACGACAAAACTCGCCACGTTCCCCCGCGCGCGAGTGGACCTGCCAAGAATCGAACCCCGATCTCCAGAAACTATCGTTATACTTTTATTGCAAGTAAGCGGGTAGCTGAGCTCATGTGAAGTTAGCCGATGATAAAAAAAAAAGTCCCAACAATTACCTCCGTTTATGTTAACGAGCACATTTACTAACATGCCTCCAGGAAAGTTGGCAGCTATGTAGCAAAAGTACTTCCATGTCTTATCGTTTTAATGAAAGTGCGAGGTTTAAAATGGTGAAAACTGAATTAAATGTACCCCCCCCCCGTTTTTTTATGTACGTACGAGTATAACTGAAAAAAATAATTAGGCCTAAGGCCAGCTGAGCGAGGACGGAAATCTAGCGTGGAGCAAAAGGGCAAAAGTTGGCTTGATCCCAACACTTAGTATGTGTAGGGACTGCGAAAGCACGGCCTATCAATCCTTCTGGCTTGAGGAGTTTTCAACAAGAGGTGCCAGAAAATATTTTTTTTTATAAAAAATTACGCCATTTTTTTGCTAAGAATACAACATTTTGTCACTACTAAACTGATTTCGCCAATACCAAATACTTTTGTGTTCACACAAAAATTACTTGACAGGATGACATTCCTGCAAAATACATTTTTTTTTTCATATGAAAAATTAACATGTTCAAATTCATAAAATTTTCACATGATCGACGCATATATAAAGTAACCGGGTGCATAACAACGTTAATTTTAAATATGGTGGCAGAAAACAAAGTGAGCGGATGAGTAGATCCTATGCAGGGTTTTTAAAAGTACTCAGATAAGCTGGATATATGTATATATATGAGAGAAAGAGAGAGAGAGAGAGAGAGAAACAGAGAGAATGATGTAAAGAATTATCTAATTTTCAGCACTCTGCTTTATTTCGGAGACCTCTACCTAAAATTGTACAAGTTACGGAGTATCTACAAGTATTATTTTTAAAGGGACGTGTTGTAATGAAAACCTTTCCAATAATTCTAAAGAGTGGGAAAAAGAAAAATAAGGTTTTTTTGAGAAATGAAAAATGTGCGTATTTTATCTCATTTTATTTTCATCTCCTTTTAGTGGAAAACGAACAAGCATTTGACATTTTCGAGACATCTCCAAAGGAAGGGTTAAAAAGCCTCTCATTTTTCTTTTGAATGTTCGCCACGTGCGAGGGATAAAAATGAGATCCGTTCGGCAATAAGTAATGAAATATTTACGTCGCCATGATTGCCTGCAGCGCTGCGAAAAATCGGTGGAGGAGAGAACAAACAGAGACGGCTCGCCTTTCTCGGGGCTGTCTCCAGGAAGTAGAAAGTGATTTATATCTTTCACTCTGCTGTTCTGGTTATGTTTCTGTTTGGCCCGTGGCAGAGATGGCCCGCGTTTCTGGCTACCTGCGTTACGGGAAGGAGCATCAGTAGAAGCGAATTAGTGTAGATGCTTAAGATGAGCCACGAGCNTTTCTGGCTACCTGCGTTACGGGAAGGAGCATCAGTAGAAGCGAATTAGTGTAGATGCTTAAGATGAGCCACGAGCATGCGCCGGAATGCAAGGGCGAGGGGAAACGGGAGATCCCCGAGAAAACCCGACCACCAGCGCCATCGTCCGGCACGCTTCCCATTTGCGAAAATCTGGGAGCGACCCGGCCGGGGATCGAACCCGGTTCGCCTTGGTGGCCACGAAATAGGTAATAAAAGCTACCCCACTTAAACAGTCTTCCACGCCATGCCATACTGTCATAGCAGTTCAGAAGTACAGTATTTTAACTAAACTTATATTGATTATGGGTGATTATTTCTGCGGACGATACTAACGTCATATTTGTAGAAGAGAAATCATTTTAAATGCAAACATTTTGAAATCAGATACATTGTAACAAAACTGCAAATCGTTATCACAGGCTCTAAATATTTTAGACAGCACTCCCTAGCCACTAAGAAAACTAAATATTCCTATTGAAATCGAATGATAAGTCTTCGACCAAGAATAAGTGGCGTGTATCAAAAATGAATGGAGGGGTTTCTGATGTCAACAGTGAAATTTAACGGACGCTGCCAGGTAACAGTAGCTGCCAGGTGATTTCTTCTGCGTTAGGAATTATATTTGCCAGCCATTTTGGCCGTTAAAGGGACATGTCCTTGCTAGACACGTTCCTATTAGTTGTTGCATTTTCTCTTGCATATTTCGTAAGATGTCAATTTTATTTGAAAGCGTAGCATTCCGTTTTCAACGGCTCCTGGCAATTGTCATTCTGTTTGTGGATTGAAAAGGGTTTTTTGATATAGCTGACAGAGGAAGACGTGTACCTTCTAGTTATGTTGTTTATTTTCCAGGTTCATTGGACTTGTTAGTGAATGCTTCATTAATGTTTACATTGGATATTATCTTCGGCTTTGACAAGTGGTCCTGCAGAACTGATAATTGCCAACTCGACTGACGGCCGGTAGCTAGCATGGAGACGTAGTATCAGCGAAATTTCTTTAACCGTGTTAATATTAATTTACCACAATTCATAAAAATTCTCATGGTGCCCAAATCTATAAAAATCACAAATGAACTGCTAATTTTGGAACTTACCAAGCAAAATTGTAAAAATTTGATTAACGTATATAAATTTGCCAAAAACTAGTTTTCTTTTCATTTTGTTTTTTTAATTACAACAGGGAGCTTTTTACAAACGCAAACATAGTCCNTGCCAAAAACTAGTTTTCTTTTCATTTTGTTTTTTTAATTACAACAGGGAGCTTTTTACAAACGCAAACATAGTCCAAAATGTTTTTAATTTTTTTTAAAATCTGTACATTGCTACTTTATCTCTTACATTGAGAATTGGTAGTCTATTCGTAATTTCTTCGCACTTTTTGAATGAAACCTTTGACAAATCACCCCGTGTTTGGTTGTTTCCAAATATGTCACACATCACATGCATTTCATACTTCTGTTGACACAAAAGTTTCTAATTTTTTGTTGAATTTAAATTTTACTTATATTTTGTAATATTTCACTTATAATTCATGAGAATAAAAACAGCGAGAAAATAGGCGTGTTGGTAATGCCTGGTAAGAAATAGTTCTTACGCAAAATATTATTGAAGTGAGTGCGCGCGAATATGGTGCGTTGTCCCTTAGGTGCAGTTTTCTGTACTTGATTAGTATTTGCTTGCGTGAGGAGCAGGGATATCAAGAAAGTAGAACTTTAGAAGGGATTCAGAAAAGTTTGAAGTAACCTTGAATGGACTATATGCACCAGCAAATTCACCGTTGTCAGTGAGTGAGTGCGCCGAGGTCGCCTTCGCGGTTATACGAGTTCTCTCCGCGTTTAAGGCGCCTGTCTACGTGGAACTTTTTCCCACGTTTAGGCCGAGAAGCGCGGGAGCGATAAGGGCGACACTGCCACGCGCATCAAGTTCGCCATCGCCGCTAAGCGCAAGGCTCTGAACTGGCGTGCAGTGTTCTCGTCGTGCTGCGTGTACCTATGGGACTTTCAGCGGTGACCATATTATTTTATTAGTGGGAAGTCTTTAGGAAGGTTCAGTGCAGGCCCCTATAGTAGTTTTGTATGTATCTGATGCGTGCATTTTGAGCTACAGCGCCTTGGAAAGGCCGTTTTT
>NQII01004638.1:118188-190095 GCA_002778355.1 Clitarchus hookeri
CCTCAAGTCAGATAAGTAAAGCCATACAGGAAGTGTGAAGAATCTTGCTCCCCCACGACGCAAATCGCCGCGCCGAGCCATACGTAGCCTACGTAGAAAAAGGGGAGGGGAGAGTTGTCTCGTGTGTACCTGTAGAAGTGACCCTGTTAAGCATAAATAAAACAAACTTATGGTAACTAGCAAGGAAAGTGAATTTATTTGGTAAATTGGACCTAGGGATATTAGTGTCGACATATTCCTACGCCCTAACACTGAGGGCTAGCATCAATTGCTGGTGCCTTACGCAGAGAGCAGATTCAATACCTACTATACGCCATAGCAATAGGGACGTATCAAGTTATTGTAGTTTTAAGCATAAATTAGAAATATCGTCTCGCCTGCATTCAAATTCGAAAATATTTTACTAATCGTAGCCCGAGTGCGGGTTGCCCCGAAACGGAAATTTAATTTAAATATATTTAAAATGCGGTAAATGAATAACCATTAGTTTCGAACCTGATTTGTTATGAAGTGTCAGCTAAGCATTAACATTTTTTTCTTTCATTTTAATACGTGGAATTACTAACAAGTTTACTTTAATAATTTCTCTTAGCCATTCAGTTAACGAGTCAAAGGTTTTATTGTTAATCTCAGTGTGTATTACGCCCCTCGCTGCCAAACGGAGTGCATAGCACATTGTTAGCAAAATATCCTTAATGTTACAATGTAACTAAAGAATTTTCATCTTAACAGCCGGGTTTAAGTCCCGGATTCCCGGGGACTGGGATGATAGAAGTGGNTAATTTTATAAATAAATCAAAACGTAACATTTGACCTATTTCACAATAATAAACACTGTTCAGTATGCTCAAAAAGTAAAACATTGTCCTGAATATAATTTTAATTTTACATAATCCTGTAGGCAGTTACAAAACACTGAGATGGTTTATTCTNAGGCAGTTACAAAACACTGAGATGGTTTATTCTATTACCGTATTATTTTTGGGGCCTTTTTTTATTGTTTAGTAATCGAATAAATATGAAGTAAACAATACTACATATGTTTTTATCAGCCACTGTATCACACGTGGAAAGTTTTTGGTTATGGGACGTTATTTGCCTTCTCAGGGGATTCTCTCTGTTCACTAGTTGGTAAAACTAGTAAAAATGGGTTGAATGTTTTCTGCCAGTTGCAACACTTCGGTGTAATTAAGAAAACTAACTGGAAAAGAATACGAGTGAAAAACTCTATTTAAGAAGGCGTAGAGACGTTTGGGGCAACTGCACAATTAAGGTTATCTTTGTACCACACATTTTCGTTTAAAATCAAGTATTTTACAGTCACCCACCATGATGTATACTTAATGATTAATATTTTTTATTTATAAATAACGATGTATACCTAATGATTTACAATTTTATTTATAAAGAACGATGTAACGTGAAGGAATCTTCGAGTTTTCATATGACTTGCAATAAAGCAGGTAGTTAAAAGTGCCCTGGCCGGTTCAATGTCACCCCAAAATGACTGTAACGTCATGGTTGAATTTTATATTTTTTCTTGTCCAGTGCATGAAATAATTAAAGAAAAGCGCGTGTGTGTTTCGTGTTTGCCCAACGACCAGGAATTAAGTTTCATCGAGACTCATAAAANGGGGGGGGGGGGGGGGGATGCACTTATTAAGAAAGCCCGGCAGAATCTTTCACATTTAAACTAGCTAATATTGAACGAAGTGACTTGTTCTATATGCCTTAGCGGCTAGCTGCCGATTCCCTATAGCAGTCAAAACCATCGCTAAGGATGATGTGAACACGAATGCCTACGATCACCCAGCAGGTGCGATAAAGTTATTCCGGCCCATTGTAAAATATGCATGTTCGAAATAATGCAAGACCACAATGTAGCTTCAGATATTCCCGTCTCTATATTGGACCCTCGAGAATGACATCTAGGACGCCTAAAGACAGAAACTTTCAGTGTATCTACTTAGGGTTGAAGATGTCGATGAAGATGGTTTCCTTCCAGAAATGCATGATAGCAGCAATGGCAAGAAAGACACTGCTATAAAGAAGTACACGTCTCCGTTTTTTTAATTACTTAGCAGTTATTTCTTTGAGTAGTGTTGAAGTGGTTTTGTAACTTAATGTAAATAAAATAATTCAGTATTTTTTACAGTTAGAATAAATGGACCTAGATACAAGTACACTACAACCGAGCAATAGAAAATTGTCTCTGTGAGTTTCGTATGGACAGAAATTTTTATCTCAATCTTGTGTAACTAAGAACTTGTTTATGGAAATAAAAACGCCTTTGTATAATATAATATTGTCAACTAGGTTTATGTAAAAATATTACAGTGTTTTAATATTACTAATATATTGCTGTTCATTAGTATTTTCCAAAATAAATGTTTTACCTGCCTATTCAGAAACAGTTGTTTTATGAGTACGTTTCGACTATATGCTATTCACGGTAAAGTGAGAACTTGTGAAAGCCCTCTCATTTGGAATAATAGTAGATACATTAATTTTATTTTAGCCGTAGACTTTAACTTCCGATTGCGGTGGAATATACACACTGTGTTTATTACTTACATGGCAGTATTTATTTAAAAAGGTGGTTAAAGGATAAAAAAAATGGCTGAAAGGAAAAAGTAACTCTACCGTGAAAAGCCTATAGTAAGAGTGAGTCAGTGAAGAGATTTGGGCGGCTCTTAACAGCGAGGTCTTGAGAGCCGATGAGCGCGATTGAGGTGAGTATGGGGCAGCGCCGGAATGGAAGAGCGGGGGAAACGGGAGATCCCCAAGAAGATCCGCCGACCAGCGGCATCGTCCGGCACGATTCCCACATGCGAAATTCGGGAGTGGCCCGACCGGGGATTGAACACGGTTCGCCTTGGTGGGAGGCGAGCAGGCTAACCGTTCAGCCACCGCTGCCCCGTTTCAACTAGTAGGTTGATAATAAGCAGTAGTTATACTAGTAAGTTTTGACTGGCATGTTCATAATAATTAGCGCCATTAAATATATGTATTCCATATCTGCGAAAAGGGAAAACATTTTTTTTGTACTGAAATATTTAAATTTTTGGAATGAACTTGTTTATGTTTCTTCGCATACTTTTTTTTTTTTTGTTAAAAATAAGTTTTGTTCCGGAATTGTTATACGTTGAGTTCGTTACTCGGTTAACTTCACGGGCGAGTAGTTTTTCCCCAGGTTGCAGTCTGTGTTCGAAGTTCCGCCCCCTCACACGTCGCACGGCTTGCGCTGAATAAAGCCAGCGGGACCTCCATGATCACAGCTGGCTATGAATTACTCGAGTACTAGCTTGACAAACTGCACCATCTCTATGGCACTTCTGTATTTAGCTCTCATCTGTGTCCCCCGTTTTGGGAACACTAATTTGCGGCAGTGATCTTTCTATGATTGTGGTAGGTCAATGTCGGGGGGACATGCGCAGACGCCGAATGAGCGGTGTACCTCGTCTTTAGTCTATCGCAGCTACATAGTGTAAATCCCGTGACTTGCGAGTGGCGTCAAGCGCGACGACGGAAAGAAAAGGGGGGTGCAGGTTGTTTTCTCGGTGTGATCGGGGGTAACTGGCGCACAGTGTGGTATTTGGTCCCAAAACCTGGCCAAAAATATTTTATACCACTAACAGCTACAGAACATCATTTATGTTTAAATTGTGGAGTGAAAAATAATAAGACAACGCTTTAGATTTAAAACGAGGCATTTATTCGTCACTAATACTACATTCTAAATCATTTACATTTGTAAGGTCACTTTCTGATAGCAGATTTTGAACATCATATGATAATGGCTTTTTTTTTCTTATGTGAAAAGTATCGCATCCCTGTGATTAGGGGGTCTGAAGTTAAAAGCAGCCTTTGCTGGACAGCTTTTGCTTTACATCAGGTAGCAGTGGATCATCTCCAGCATAATTACTTATAATATCTTGCTCCATAAATTGAAGCTTTCCATCAAATGTTGACTCATTTGACCTTTGCATTTCGAGTCATAGACCTCAATCCAGAAGGCCCTGTTAACAAAAAAAGAAAACTAAATATTAATAAAAAAAATTACTATTGTAGGGCATGAACAAAAAAAATCGTTAAAAAAAGGGGGGCGGTTTCGGGCGACTGTTTTTTTTTTATAACTGTTCTGCGTACTAAATACTTCATGTTATACAATAGTTTTCAGAGATAAGAAATGTTCAGAAGTATAACAAAACCCTTACTAATATTTTAAAGTACACATACGTATATCAAACAGTTGAACACACCTATGTTTTCAGCCGTGCTGACTCAAATTTGCTTGATTCTCATTACATGAAAGTAGTGTTACATAAAGTACATACCTGGGTCAGAAGAATCCATCACAGAAACAACCAGTAAATTGTTTATGCATAAAACCACAAGAGTTTATAATTATAAACACACTAAAAATCTGAGCAGATCGACAAATCACACGACACTCTAAGCGAAAGGTAACTTCCGACTGAGAACGTGGTGCGGTGAATCGCGCTAGAGCTTTGCGGTTTTCACCCTTTGTTGCTGTAGCTACCTGACTTTCCGAAGGAACCTAACAAAGGGGTGGGAACCAGTTTAAAAAAAAAAACATTATTGGTCAGGTCTTTAGGTCAAATATGGTCAAATGGCGGTTGAAAGGCTGCGCTGCGGAAAAGCATTTCTCACCGCACTCGGGGCGCTAATCGACGAGTGCTCTGACAGCTGTCCAATACCAGCGACCTTGGCTCGTGCAACACGAACTGTGGAATCACTGATCGATGACCGGCTGTCGCGCCCTACCCATTACGGAAATGTGACATTACCAGCAATCCTACAACAACAATCCGAACCAATTGTGGAAATATGGGTGGCGTTTTAAAGGGGAAATACGCGATTGGTACGAACTTTGTACCGTGCCAAGTTCAAACTTATTTTCTCGAGGATTGCAGGTACGCTGTTAATAACAAAAACTACGGCAAAGAGTTCTTAAAGGTCCCGTCTGCCTGCATAGTTTGTCTCTTTTTTTTTGGCCGAGAAGCGAGGGAGCTATAAGGGCCACACTGGCGCGCGCTACAAGAGCGCCGTCACCGCTACGCACAGGACTCTGAACTGGCGTGCAGTGTTCTCTCGTAGATCTGCGTGTACATACGGGACTTTCAGCGGTGACCCTATCACTTTATTGATGGGAAGTCTGTAGCAAAATTCAGTACAGGCTCCTATCGTGGCTAGTATGTTTTAAGAAACGGCAGTCTGAAAAATCAGTTTTTAACTATATTGGAGGGCTCCAAAATACTATTTACGGCATGCGTGGTAACGTTAGTACCATTCCTTCCTTNTATTTTCGAAAGTAAACATGCTGGGGGCACCTTTAATAGTTTCGTCAAAAAAATAGGATTTTAAACTCTCTTCAACGCAGTTCCAGCGCCAGGATCCGAGTTAAAGTGTTTCGAAATGGAACCAGACAAATATTCTCTTAGTGACAATCGGGTGTCTCTAGGTAATCGTGTGTTGACATCAAATTTTGGCGGCCACATAATAGACATCACTTGTAGACACAGTTGGGGAAGATAACGTAATGCTGTTTAAATACCGATAAGGTTTGTTGTAATCCACCTTTGCATTACTTTTAACACACTATTGTCTTTTCGGACTCCGATGTTTAATGCTGGACATTTATCTCCTTCAGCAACCTTTCGTAAGACACTAAGATAGCAGTAAAGAATCCAGTGATCCGCTTCAAATATGTTTATAATATTAATACAAAAGTGATCTCTAACTCTGTCAGTTTGCGAGAACGGCAAATCAAGGTTTTTATGTTTGCGATTTTCTTTATTAAAACCATTTACTAGCGTTCACAACACTTCTGAAACATGCGCATATTAGACCTAAGAAAATGGGCTTTTTCCTGTCAAATGACAAAAACACTAATTTTAAAAATTTATTTTCTAATCAGTATACATTATTTAAGTACTGTTGCAATATATAATGTCCACATTAGTGTGAAAATATACCTATGAAATAGCTGTAAGTGAAAAATTTGTCGTATCGGTGAAAATTTTTTTTCTAAACCTTATAAATGCTACTTATAATTTAAACACATTGTGCAGTGCACGAATATGGTTTTACGGTAGTGATGTAGTAAATTTTACAGCGGAATTCCAATTAAGAACCATAAATTAGAAAGATTACTTTACTACCATAGCTGCTATACGTACAGTATTCTTGTATTGGTATTTGAGAGGAGTATTTTTGTTATCCTTAATAAAGGTTTCAATAGCGTCACTAAAGGGAGCTTGCCACAAAAAAAAAATTATAATGCTTTAGCTGTGCCCGCAGCTCCGCTCGTGTGGACTACAGAATTATTGTTTAGGTTTTTTTTTTAATAAAGTTGAATTTTACTAAATGTGAATTATGAAATAACCATTAGACAAATATATTACATTTTAACATACTTTTATTTTTTACATTTTAATATTTTGCATGAAGTTATTTGTTGATATTTTCTTTTTATAATCTAAAAACGCTTATTAGTATTTCTCTGTTATAAATATATATATATATATATGCTACCGCGGTATTTTTTTTAAGTCTTTTTATTCTAAAAAATTATTTACTACATGATATTGTTCCATCTTTAACAGTTTAGACTGCGTATTGCAAGAGAGCGCGCTGGCGGGAAACTTTTTTCCGACTTGATTCACTATTATCGTCACTGCTTATTCCTTATGTTACTTTACGTAACAAAATATATATTAAAACCTGGCCAGAGAACATAGCTATGAATTAAAAAAAAACACGTAAATCGGACACGTGGTTCTCGAGTGATGAGCGCACTAACAGACAAATAGAGAGACGTTGAGTTTTATAATATGTATAGATAGATGATATACTGTTCAACTTTTAGACATTACTTGCAAGTTCTATTTCCTTGCGTAATATTATTTTTGATCACATAGTTTTTTCCATGGCGCGTAGATTGTCAAGTTTAGTGTTTTTGAAACGTACAAATAAAATAAATGAAAACATTTCCCGAAAATTTTGCAAGAGTGCCTGAAAGATCATGTAATTTATTTTAATGTATGCTTAGCAAAATTTATTTTACAAAGGAAATGATATACTGCTACAAATAAAAAACATGCAAAAATTTCTTTATGTTAAGCAATTTATAAAAATTGCGAAATACTTAATAGCGTGATTTTAAAGATTCCTTAATGCAACTCATGGTATCTTATTTCAGCGTGAATGGTCTTATTTCGGTGAGGTTTGTATTATTTGCACGCCCCCAAAAATACTAAAAAATTTTTTTGACACACCATCAAACGCAAAAATATGCTGTCAAAAATTAATATTATGCGAGAAAATAATAATTGTAAGCAATGTCCACTAGCCCATCAATATTTCGTACAAATATAAAATAACGCAATTTTTTTTACATGAAATTAGCAAGGAAATTGCACAAAGTACGGCGTTTCTTTCTTTTACCGTCCTGTTATACTGCAACGGAATATACTCGGTATTGTCTAAACTCGGTTTATTAACACTTTTTAAATCAAACCTTTGAAAAATCATCCCGTTTATGATTTGTTTGGTTGTTCCCTAGATGTGTCGCGTATTACAATTGTTTTGTACTTGTGTAACATAAAATTATACCTAGCTTTTAGTTTGATTAAACTTTTACTGATATTACGTTCGCAGACTTTAAATACGCATGTTGGCAATGCCTAGTAAGAAATAGTTCTTACGCAAAATAATACTGCACTGGGAGCGCACGAATCCGGCGCGTTGTCGCTTTGGGGAAATTTTCTAAACTTGGCCAAACTTCGTTTGCATGAGGCGGGGGAATATTCTGGAAGTAGAACTTCAGCAGGGCTTCAGAAGAGTTGGAAGTAACCGTGATTGAATGTGCTATAAACGTCCATCAGGATGTACTGTAGGAAGACTGGGTGAAGGGAATGGGAAGGAAGAAACGAGTGGTCGGTAGAATACGCTGGGTAAAATAGCAGTTAAGGCGCCCGTCTACCTGGCGCTTGAACTGCGTTGCAGAGTGTTCGAAATACACATTTTTCAACGAAACTATTAAGCGTGCGTCCAATGTGATGATCTACGAAAAGAACACACACTTCAGACGAGAGCTGTTAAGTACTTCCAAAATATCACTTACGTTAGAAACATCAATTCAGAGTACTCCAAAACCGCTAAAAACGGCCTTTCCAAGGCGCTGTAGCTCAAAATGCACGCATCAGATACATACAAAACTACTATAGGGGCCTGCACTGAACCTTCCTAAAGACTTCCCACTAATAAAATAATATGGTCACCGCTGAAAGTCCCATAGGTACACGCAGCACGACGAGAACACTGCACGCCAGTTCAGAGCCTTGCGCTTAGCGGCGATGGCGTACTTGATGCGCGTGGCAGTGTCGCCCTTATCGCTCCCGCGCTTCTCGGCCTAAACGTGGAAAAAAGTTCCAGGTAGACGGGCGCCTTAAGCGTGTGGTCCGGTTCACCTCTGGCAAGCCGACAAGTCCGGCGAGTGGCTTCGTGTAGAGGTGGAGACAAACGGCCTTGCACCCGCCAAGAGAAACCTTCTAGCTGTTTTTGCTCGACAAAAATCTCCTGAGGTTTCCAGCGGTAAGACGCGGCAACACGTCGTGTTGCTTTGCATTTGTATTTGCTCTAGGCCTAGAATATATAACGGGGAAAACCACGAATTTGGTTTCCAGCATACTATTATATAAAAAAAAAACCGCAAATGAAGATAATAAAAGTTGTAAGGCAACGTGACTCAAAGAGCTGTTCATCATCAACCAACACTGCCCTTCGAAAATCTATAATTCTTTTTAAAAAAATGAAGATAAAGAACATTTTCGCTCGTTACTGTTTCTCTTAAAAGCTCTAAGCTTTATGGTTTCCTGTCGGAGCAAAGGAGCAGAAGGTGATACACATTTGTTAGTTCTTCCTCGGCCTTTATAAGTATGGGCGGACTTTAAACCTCCAGGGAACACATCTACTAAAGCATATTTCCATATTAACACACATTTTTACTTGAAGTATAATTCTGAAGATTTCTACTGGGAATGTTGTAACATAACTAGGGGGCCACCTATTTTTTGCGAAATGATTTCAGGACTACTTGTACTCCAAAACACTAGAACTCAGATCCACTTTCGTTCCGGGAAAACTGATTTAGAGTAGTCCCGGATATCAGTCCTCTGTGCCATCTCACTTGGTTTCACAGCTTACTTCTATTACTTTGTACGGAATTCCTGAATTATATTCACGTGGTCATCAGTAAATATTAGTCATTTAATTTTTCTTCAATCATTCATGCCACTTTCATCATTAACTCAGCCATGAATAGGCCTATTCTAAAACGGTGATGTAATTTTGCAGTTTTTTTTTTTTAGCAATTTTTATTTATGTTAGTTTATTCTTTCTTCTCGACCTTCATGAAACTCTCGTTACTGCACATATATACTACTACATTCCTTATCGATGTCGAGAGAGGCTAACTGTATTCTTACCACATAATCATTCACGCGTTCCAAAAACCGCCTTACATCCGAAGTCGTGCAGCTCTCCTGTTTATCTGGAAATATTTTCTCTGTATTTCGTCCTCCAGGAAAGCAAAATAGGCACGTCAATGTATCTCCACCATAGTTATTAACATAATGTACGCCGTGATGGCAGCAAGAATGCCAGTTGAATAAGCTACTAGCTAAGTTTTCTACGCAACTAAAAATAAGTAGTAAAAATTATGGAAATATTAATAATTATATTTTGCATATTTAACTTTAAACCATTGTAGTATCTTTATACCGCCGTTTTTGACAGTCTACTGCCCGGCTAAAAAGTCATGGAAAAAGATCATCCGGTGTTTTTTTGTCTCAGGATTAACGAATAAAAAGTTGTGGATTTTTAAACTTTGCTAACTTACTAATTCCTTATATATTTGCATGATGTTTGAAGTTTATCTTCCAGTTTCTCTTAGTAGCTGAAATATGTTGTCACGTTAACGAAGCGTTCGTTTTAACTAAGCTATGCTGCAAACTGCGTAAAATACGAGCCACGAATTAGAAACATGTTTATAATACTACAGATGAATAACCATCGGGCTGCAGATGAATGACTGCGGACATTTTGGTTAATGCACGTAACACAAATTGGCTTAATTCGCGGGTGCTGAACATGCGAAGAGAAGAGATTTGGGCGGCACTTAACATCGAGGTCTTAAAAGCCGAAGAAGGGGAAGTGAGGTGAGTATGGGGGCAGCGCCGGAATGAAAGGGACGGGGGGATGGGAGATCCCCGAGAAAACCCTCCCACCAGCGGCATAGTCTGGCAGGTTTCCCACGTGCGAAAATCCGGGAGTGACCCCGCCTGAACTCGGATATACAAATCATCGTAGAAACCCCGAAGAGCTCGGTTGGAAAGACACGTTGCTGTCTCCAGCAAGCAACTGCACGGAATGGGAACGTTGCAGCACCACGGGGAAAATCGAATGACGATTTCCGCGTATGGGGTAACAGTTAACTATTACTTACCCGAAACTTCCATCCACCCTTCGCTACGACAGTTTGTTGTTCTGCTCCTAGTGAGAGGACCCGTTCACGATGCGTATTTGTAAGAGGTTGGATAGGCCTCTGCCCCTATCAAGGTGGCACGCACAGGTGCCTGTGTGCGGCTCTTAACAGGTGAGATGGTATCCACCCCTAACTACCACGATTGGAAAGGGCGTATCCCTTTCTATAGATTGTTCACAGTAAAGTCAGCACTTTTGTGGCCCTTGTTACTTTCTCCTTTCAGGCACCTTTTATCCTTTAGCTACCTTTTAAAATAAATATTGCCATGTAAGTAATAAACACAGTGTCCATATTACACCATGCTCGGAAGTTAACGTCTGGGGCTAAAATAAAACAGATTTATTAACTATTTTTCTAAATGAGACAAAACCACACCTTAAATACATTTTGTGAAACGAGATGACGTGCAAATCATGGTACTGAATTAAGAGAATTCAAACAAACTTATTTTCTTAATATCAGAGAGTCATAAACAACTACCTATTTTAGGAAAATGAAAAGTTATTTGAATATTTTAAAAACCTGCGCTAAACGCTACTTAACTTATAATATTCCCATCTGGAAACGTCGTCTATCTTCCGCGAGAGCAGTGATATTGCCCAAAAATACAGCATAGCTATGTTTTGAGAATGACCTTCACCGACATAAAAAAATACTGAAGAGAGATAACATACGCAACAGTCTTTTGGCATATTGGTATGAATGTGCTTGTACAGAAATGAAGCCACCTGATCACAACCACGGCCCACCAAGACTTCATACCCCATAAAACAGTATCATCGCCAAGATAGCGGATAGTTTCATTCATTGGTCCATAGTTGTCTTTCGTAGAACACTATGTTGGTTTTAAGATCTGGTGTGCGTAAATACCGTTGCATGTCACTAACGATTACTTTGTGTTAAAGTTCTATTTTTGATATTTGCTTGTCTTCGTCGTTCACTCTGTAGGCATACATCATACAGACAAAAGTATTGAAATATTACCTTAACAACATTGCATGGCCAATGTCATACCAATTATTTTCGGTGTACTAATATTATTGTTTATTTCTAGCCACTATAAAACTGAAGTTAATAATGAAACCTTCTCACATTATTGTTTATAACTGAATGAGACATTGGCATTAAACGTACAAGAGGCATATTCAGCCATTCTTACAGAATTACCTATTTTAGTCTATTATTGCTAGTTAATCCATATTTTCGTATTCTCGTCTCAAGTTCCCTCCAAATATGCTTTACTGGGTTAAGGTTGAAGGATTGGGGCAAGGCTTTGAGTGTTTTTGAGTGATATAGAAACCAGGGACCAACAGCCTTTGCTTTGTGCTTAGGATTGCTGTCATGCTGAAAGTTATAATCATTTCCAAGTCCCAACATATCCATAAAGTATTGCAAATTTTATCTTCAGTATGTCCAAATACACAAACCTGTCTATGGTTCCCTCAATCAATTCTAGTTCCTCACTCCTAATCCTAGCATGCGCCCCTAGACCATAACTCCATCACCACCATGTTTCACAGTAGCGTGAAGATTTTGAGGATGTAGTTCAAAATTTTGGGCCTTTTTCCGCACTAACAATTAACAATCATTACATAATGTATAGAACTTACTTTCATCTGTGAAAAATACTTTGTCCAAGAAGTCAGGAGATTTATTTACATAGTCCTGAGAACACGTTAGTTTCTTATTTTGGTTCGTTTTACTGATATATGACTTGTTTCTAGGTACTCTTGCTCGGTTGAAAAGTCTAAGGATAGTTCTTGAGGAAACCTGTGTTCCGAAGTGTGTGTGTGTGTGTGTGTGTGTGTGTGTGTGTGTGTGTGTGTGTGTGTGCGCGGATATTTCCGAGGAACTTAATTTAGAGTTTTTCGTCATGAGTCTAAATATTATCTTCTTTTCTCTGGTTACAAGTTTATGAGGACAACCAGGTCTTTCCTTGTTTATAAAGTCCCTTGTTAACTTTTAAGTGTATAGTTGGTCAACTTATTCCAACCATGTTTGTGATTTGGGAATATGATTTTTTTTTTCTCGTGTGGTGTAAGATTACGTTTCTCTTCTGCTGCTGTTTCTTTTCGTTTCAGGCTCGTTTCGGCTGTCGGCTTCGCACGAACGGCGCACCAGATACTCCGCACCACACCACTGCACGCACAGTACGCCACTGTAAGGCGGTGCATCTTCACAAGGTTGTGTCATGTCCTATCTAGTTGTTGGTTCACTAGCGTATGAATACTCACGACCGGTAGTCAATCGTGTTCACTAAGGATATTCCATACTTTTAAGTCGTGTTCGCATTAAAAAGAGGCAGGTTTTAGTAAATTGTAATTCTTTACAACATAATGAAGCATACTTGCTATACAGCCACGCATGCATTCAGCAGTTTACATTTGCATATAATACTTGCAGTTTCGAGAGGGGAGTCGTATTCATATGACTGCATATTCCATGCTCACCCTTAGCCTTAAAATTAATCTTTCGACCTCGCATTTTCACAGCTCGCAGTAATAGCTACTACAAGTAATAATTTCGTTTTTTACAGCTAATTTCTTAAGTAGAATTTTTGGGAAATCCACGCGCAGGAATATGCTAAGGCGCAAAAATTTGCATTTCAGATTAACTAATAAAGTCATAAGTAAATTTTGTGCAGTAAAGAAAACACGCCGTATTTAATACGGGTCGTTATTAGGAAAAATTTAATTAAAATATATTCACCAGTGAAAGCTTAATTTTATTTGCGTTAACATTTTACGACTAATTTTTGACGTAGCAGTAAGGGCACTGCGAAATTCGTATCTGGAAATAATGCTGTTTAAAGTTTTGCGACTGCCTTCTAACGTGATTAAAATGGCTAGTCAGAGACCATGAGACATGTTTTACCGAGCTCTCACCAGCTACACAAACATTTTATCGACTGTCAGTCGCACTTCCTTCTTCCGTAATTGCACTGTCGGTGTTATTTTAAAGCTACGCCTGCGGAAAAGTTCCCTTCGCTTGTTTTCCTATTCCGTTGATCCCGTTGGACTCCATTACGAAGAGAGAAGTTACTACTCTCGGGCAGCAAACGGAAACGCATCGAACAGCTCACGAAAAAGTGTCTTTCCGTGTACCTTAATTTACTTGCTCCCGCGAATTAAGTTGTGTTTGGCGATAACTTTTGTTATTCTTGAGGTAGTTTAGTACATCTGCACGCCTTCTAAAAAAGTATGTTAACTACATGGCTAGTTAATTTTGAACGTAAACGTTGATATNATGTAACTCCTAGGGTGATTTTTCAAAGGTTCTTTTCAAAAGTATCGAAGATACCGTGAATGGATTATAGTTAAGTTTTCCACGCAACTAAAAATAAGTAGTAAAAACTATGGAATGATTAATAATTATATTTTGCATATTTAACTTTAAACCATTGTAATATCTTTATACCTCTGTCTTTGACAGTCTACTGCCCGGCTAAAAAAGTAATGGAAAAAGATCGTCCGGTGTTTTTTTTGTCTTAGGATTAACGAATAAAAAGTTGTGGATTTTGAAACTTTGCCAACTTACTAATTCCTTATATATTTGCATGATGTTTGAAGTTTATCTTCCAGTTTCTCTTCGTAGCTGAAATATGTAGTCACGTTAACAAAGCGTTCGTTTTAACTAAGCTATGCTGCATACTGCGTAAAATACGAGCCACGAATTAGAAACAAGTTTATAATACTACAGATGAATAACCATCGGGCTGCAGATGACTGACTGCGGACATTTTTACTTAATGCACTTAACACAAATTGGCTTAATTCGCGGGTGCTGAATACGTGCAGTGAAGATATTTGGGCGGCACTTAACATCGAGGTCTTAAGAGCCGAAGAGAGGGGGACGTGAGGTGAGTATGGGGCAGCGCCGGAATGAAAGGGACGGGGGGACGGGAGATCCCCGAGAAAACCCGCCCACCAGCGGCATAGTCTGGCAGGTTTCCCACGTGCGAAAATCCGGGAATGACCCCACCTGTACTCGGATATACAAATCATCGTAGAAACCCCGAAGAGCTGGGTTGGAAAGACACGTTGCCGTCTCCAGCAAGCAACTACACGGAATGGGAACGTTGCAGCACCGCAGGGCAAATCGTATGACGATTTCCGCGTATGGGGTAACAGTTAACTCTTACTTACCCGAAAATTCCATCCACCCTTCGCTACGACAGTTTGTTGTTCTACTACTAGTGAGAGGACCCGTTCACGATGCGTATTCGTAAGAGGTTGGACAGGCCTCTGCCCCATCAAGGTGGCACGCACAGGTTCACCCCTGTGTGTAGCTCTTAACAGGTGAGATGGTATCCACCCTTAAATACCACGATTGGAAAGGGCGTATCCCTTTCTATAGATTGTTCACGGTAAAGTGAGCACTTTCGAGGCCCTAGTTACTTTCTCCTTTCAGGCACCTTTTATCCTTTAGCTACCTTTTAAAATAAATATGGCCATGTAAGCAATAAACACTGTGTCCATATTCCACCGCGTTCCGAAGTTAACGTCTGGGGCTAAAATAAAATATATTCATTAACTATTTTTACAAATGAGACAAAACCACACCTTAAAAACGTTTTGTGAAACGAGATGACGTGCAAATCGTGGTACTGAATTAAGAGAATTAAAAAAAAACTTATTTTCCTAATATCAGAGAGTCATAAACAACGACCTCTTTTAGGAAAATGAAAAGTTATTTGAATATTTTAAAAACCTGCGCTAAACGCTACTTAACTTATAACATTCCCATCTGGAAACTTCGTCTATCTTCCGCGAGAGCAGTGATATTGCCCAAAAATACAGCATAGCTATGTTTTGAGCATGACATTCGCTGACATTAAAAAATACTGAAGAGAGATAACGTACGAAACAGTCTTTTGGCATATGGGTATGAATGTGCTTGTACAGAAATGAAGCCACCTGATCATAGCCATGGCCCACCAAGGCTTCATACCCCATAAAACAGTATCATCGCCAAGATAGCGGATAGTTTCATTCATGGTCCATAGTTGTCTTTCGTAGTACACTATGTTGGTTTTAAGATCTGGTGTGCGTAAATACCGTTGCGTGTCACAAATGATTACATTTGTGTTCAAGTTCTATTTTTGATATTTGCTTGTCTTCGTCTTTCACTCTGTAGGCATACATCACACAGACAAAAGTATTGAAATATTACATTAACAACATTGCATGGCCAATGCCATACCAATTATTTTCGTTGTACTAATATTATTGTTTATTTCTAGCCACTATAAAACTGAAGTTAATAATGAAACCTTCTCACATTATTGTTTGTAACTGAATGATACATTGGCATTAAACGTACAAGAGGCATATTCAGCCATTCTTACAGAATTACCTATTTTAGTCTATTATTGCTAGTTATTCCATATTTTCGTATTCTCGTCTCAAGTTCCCTTCAAATATGCTTTACTGGGTTAAGGTTGAAGGATTGGGGCGAGGCTTTGAGTGTTTTTGAGTGATATAGAAACCAGAGACCAACAGCCTTTGCTTTGTGCTTAGGATTGCTGTCATGCTGAAAGTAATAATCATTTCCATGTCCCAACATATCCATAAAGTATTGCAAATTTTATCTTCAGTATGTCCAAATACACAAATCTGTCTATGGTTCCCTCGATAAATTATAGTTCCTCACTCCTAATCCTAACATGCCCCCTTAGACCATAACTCCATCACCAACAATTTTTCACAGTAGCTTGAAGGTTTTGAGGATGTAGCTCAAAATTTTGGGCCTTTTTCCGCACTAACAATTTACAATCATTACATAATGTATAGAACTTACTTTCATCTGTGAAAAATACTTTGTCCAAGAAGTCAGGAGATTTATTTACATAGTCCTGAGAACATGTTAGCTTCTTATTTTGGTTCGTTTTACTGATATATGGCTTGTTTCTAGGTACTCTTGCTCGGTTGAAGAATCTAAGGATAGTTCTTGAGGAAACCTGTGTTCCGAAGTGCGTGTGTGTGTATGTGCGCGGATATTTCCGAGGAGCTCAATTTAGAGTTTTTCGTAATGAGTCTAAATAGAATCTTCTTTTCTCTGGTTACAAGTTTATGAGGACAACCAGGTCTTTCCTTGTTTTTTATAAAGTCCCTTGTTAACTTTAAGTGTTTAGTTGGTCAACTTCTTCCAACCATGTTTGTGATTTGGGAACATGATTTTTTTTCTCGTGTGGTGTAAGATTACGTTTCTCTTCTGCTGCTGTTTCTTTTCGTTTCAGGCTCGTTTCGGCTGTCGGCTTCGCACGAACGGCGCACCAGATACTCCGCACCACACCACTGCACGCACAGTACGCCACTGTAAGGCGGTGCATCTTCACAAGGTTGTGTCATGTCCTATCTAGTTGTTGGTTCACTAGCGTATGAATACTCACGACCGGTAGTCAATCGTGTTCACTAAGGATATTACATACTTTTAAGTCGTGTTCGCATTAAAAAGAGGCTGGTTTTAGTACATTGTAATTATTTACAACATAATGAAGCATACTTGCTATATAGCCACGCATGTATTCAGCAGTTTACATTTGCATATAATACTTGCAGTTTCGAGAGGGGAGTCGTATTCATATGACTGCATATTCCATGCTCACCCTTCGCCTTAAAATTAATCTTTCGACATCGCATTTTCACAGCTCGTAGTAACAGTTGCTACAAGTAATAATTTCGTATTTTACAGCTAATTTCTTAAGTCGAATTTTTGGGAAATCCACGCGCAGGAATATGCAAAGACGCAAAAATTTACATTTCAGATTAACTAATAAAGGCATAAGTAAATTTTGTACAGTAAAGAAAACACGCCGTATTTAATACGGGTCGTTATTAGGTAATATTTAATAATTATATATTCACTAGTGAAAGCTTAATTTTATTTGCGTTATCATTTTACGACTAATTATTACGTAGCAGTAAGGGCACTGCGAAATTCGTATCTGGAAATAATGCGGTTTAAAGTTTTGCGACTGCCTTCTAACGTGATTAAATGGCTAGTCAGAGACCATGAGACATGTTTTACCGAGCTCTCACCAGCTACACAAACATTTTATCGACTGTCAGTCGCACTTCCTTCTTCCGTAATTGCACTGTCGGTGTTATTTTAAAGCTACGCCTGCGGAAAAGTTCCCTTCGCTTGTTTTCCTATTCCGTTGATCCCGTTGGACTCCATTACGAAGAGAGAAGTTACTACTCTCGGGCAGCAAACGGAAACGCATCGAACAGCTCACGAAAAAGTGTCTTTCCGTGTACCTTAATTTACTTGCTCCCGCGAATTAAGTTGTGTTTGGCGATAACTTTTGTTATTCTTGAGGTAGTTTAGTACATCTGCACGCCTTCTAAAAAAGTATGTTAACTACATGGCTAGTTAATTTTGAACGTAAACGTTGATATAAGTTTTGTACGACGAGCTTATTTTATGATTGGCTGGACACAATTGGGGAGGATAACGAAAATCTATAGACTAGTTGATTACAAGTTGACGTAAAAGGAAATTTGGCGCCTACAGATAAGCAAACTACCATAAAGAGCAAAGAGTATTTTTATAATACACGTATTTGTCTAAATTGAAGAATTTAAAAACTAAATTTTTGAGTAGTAGACAAAACACAAAGCCTTTCAAAATTATTTGTTTTTGAGTTATGGGTCAGTTCGACTCTATGGCTATGACGATCAGCATTCGATGTCTCTTTGTTTTGTGACTATTTTTTTTACTGTTTATTCTCTGGCTGAGGATGATAAATGACACAAAGTATTACTCAGAAATATTTCGAATTGATTACAAGAGAACACATGTTTCACAGCTGACATCAAAATAATAAAGAAATAGTGGGTTATTAATCACTTATCAGGGACAGAGTTTTGAAACTACACGTTCAAAAGTAATTTCTTGTTCGAGTAACACGAAAGAATACTTAAATAGCAGAAACGCAAGTCTCAAAGATGGTAGAACACAAGTTTAAAAAAAGGCTAAAACGGTTCACGCACAGGTAGGCGGGCTCTGTAATACGCACGTCTCGCGCGACTTTTTCTATGGAATCTTCTACACTTTTGGTGTTACTAGCTGTACATAAACATTCCTGGTACACCTGTAGGTCTAAATATCAGTAGTGTATAAAACTGTGCTCGATCGCATTATGGCCGGAGAAGAATTGAGGATTAATAATGTACCAGCTTCTCATGTTTTTTCATCCACTTTGATGAAAATATTTTGCCAAATACGATCTTGACCTTATATGAATTAAACATCTTGACATTAAATTGCTAAATTCAATTGACTTGGTACCGGATAGGTTGTTATATTAATACATGCGATTTTGAGCCCTTTTATTCTTGAAAATATAGAGCCTTTTTCTATGAATACAGGATGTTTCAAAAAGATTCATCCGACTTCAAGAAGCTACATATTTGAAAGTAAGGAACAGAGAATCATGTGATAAAGAGTGAAATACATGTCTACAATAAAGTTTTGCCTTCAAGTATCACAAATGCTCAATATGATCACTCCCTTCCTCTCCAAATGAGCACTGAATCACTTGGTTGGGTGCGTACTCGGTGCTCGGTTGAGCCATGCCGGGATCCCACATGTCAGCGAGCATGTCCATTCACAGTTAACAGAAGATTGAAATGTTCACTTGGTTGCCGCCAGGTGCCACCCTGGTGCATAGACGGCGAGTAGCCAGCAGTGCCTTCAGAACGCGTCAGGATGACGACTCCACAACAGAAAGCGTTTTGCATTCTCCTGTTCAACAACTGCAAACCTATGTCAACTGTGCAGCGCGATTTTCGGTGAGAGTACGGTACTGCACCCCCCGACAGCTCAGAGCATTCGATGTTGCCACGAGCAGTTTCGACAAACAGGTGGCTTGTGTAAGAAGAAATAAAAAAAGTCGTCCCCGTGTTTTCGACGAAGACGTTGGGCGCATCCGGAAGAGTTTTGCAAGAAGTCCACAAAAGTCTATTCGTTGTACCTGCGGAGAACTATCCATTCCCCATACGACTGTATGGACTGTCTTGCGATGGCGTTTGTTATTCGAACAATACAACATTGAACTCGTACACCCCCTTAGCCAAGTTGCTACACAATGATGTGTGGGATATTGTGCATTCATTCTTGAAAACCAAATGGAAGAAGACACTTTTCTTTCACGCTTGATGTTCAGTGACGAGGCCACAAATAGTTAGAAATATAATGTCCCATCACACATGGGTCCTAGGTGTGGATGTGTGAATCACCTGCCATTTAGTATCCGCCATCTTGGATGAAATTGACCTTGGCCTCCATCTGCTATCTTGGATGCCATCACGACCGCCATATTGGGGGCCAGTAGACCACAATATTGGATGTCACCTCATGCTCTATCATTCCACATCATCATCTTGTTTCTAGAATTTTCTATTTTACTGCTCTATCATTCCAACTTGGTACATCATGCTCTGTCATTCCTTCTCGCTTATTTTTCTCTCTCCAACTGCCATCTTGGATATAGTCTGCCATATTGAATGTCTGTAGGCCGCCATCTTGTTTCGTCTTCGCCATTTTGATTGTGGAAGGGAAGAATCCACAATGTGTTAACGAGCGTTATCTTGAGCTCGAAACCAAATTCGATTTTACTGGGCTAGATTACCCCACACCACTGCATCACATAAGTATATTCTAAAAGAAGAACCCTGGAACTTCAGTAGATGCATACTCAATTTATTGAAATATAAAGGTGGTGCCAACACGAATATGCAAATTTTAAAACCCTCAACACTTTGACCTCCTCCTTCTCACCGCTGAAGAAAATGCACACTGTATGTATATTACAAATTTCTCAAGACTTGTACGACCTCAGGTAACAACCCAAACTGAGAATATACATTTATGTAAGCGTTGCTTCACGGCATACGATAACCGACCTCGAGTAAACTGGACTAACAGGAGCAGAGACACAGACACAACATACAATATACTGTAATGCACATTCCGCATTAGAGAATGTGAAGCCTCCACTGCTAAAGTTTAAAAACAACCAAAACATTTACAAGCTCCCGATTGTTGTATACTGCAATTTTGAGGTCATGCTCCTACCAGTACAGTCATGCCAGCCAGATACACAGAAGTCACACACTGAAAAATACCAAAATCATGAATATTAAAGTTATAGAATTTATGTCATGGTCTATAATGCTGTAATACCAGCAGCACAGACAGCACACCTACTGGAAGACCCGATTATATACAGGAGTAAGGATGCTGGAGAAATTGATTGAGGAGATAGTTGGTATTGGTAAAATGGTCAAAGAGATATATGAGTAATCCTAGCCTATGACGATGCTGACATTTGATTAACATAGAGATTATTCACGAGCACAGATATGCTGCTACGGTTCCAATACATCCATACAGAAAAACAGGTAAGTAAGAGACCGCAACCATTTCACATGCTGCTACATCGGACCTGCCTGTAACAACAGCAATGTTCTCCGCCATTGACCAAAGAAGCTGCCCATCCTTTTTCATAATCTATCTTATGATGAGCATTTTATTATTAAGCAGTTAGGTTATGCCAGTCAGGACATATTTATTATACCACACTCCGAAGAAAAATTGATAACATTCAGCAAAACACTAGGGAACAAATTGTCTATACAATTTATTGATACTTTCCGCTTTATGTCCGCGAGCCTCACTACCCTCGCCTGGAACCTGCCTGCTGACAGGTTTTTTTAACATGTCTCAATTCTTTGCATCTGACGAGATGAATTTAGTAACAGGGAAAGGTGTTTTCTCCTACAATGTTGTTGATTCGTGGGGGGAACTGGACGAACCACAACTGCCTCCTCAAGCTATTTTCCACAGCGGTCTTACCGACTCCCACATCAGCGATACTGATTAAACACATGCACAGCAAGTTTGGGGCAAGTTTGGTTGTCGCACACTGGGCGAATATTCAGACCTTTATTTAAAAACTGACCTGCTGCTTTTTGGTGAATTTTTGAAAATTTAAGGAGCTTGTGTAATGATACCTATAGGTTAGATTTTGTGCATTATGTCAGCGTCCCAGGGTTTTCTTTTGATGCCATGCTGAAGATAACTAGGGTAAAACTCGAGCGGTTTGTAGATTATGACATGCATTTATTTATTGAACGTGGTATAAGGAAAGGGGCGATCACCAATGTTTCAAGCACCACTGCGTGGCAAATAACAAGCTTCAAGCCAGGCATGATTCTAGTAAACCACCAATCTATCTGATTTATGTGGATGCTAATAACCTTTACGTTTGGGCAATGTCACATCTATTACCAGTGAGAGGATTCAAATGGATCGATACAAACATCGATGTTATGACCATTCCCGATGATGCTACGACTGGCTAAATACTTGAGGTGGATTTAGAGTATCCTGAATAACTTCACGCCATTCACGAATACCTACCGTTCCTGCCGGTGAACGAGTGCCCCCTTGGATCTGGAAAGTCGAAATTAATGACATTAGAAAAGAAACGTAAATACATTATACACTACAGAAATCTGAAGCAAGCTATTGAAAATGGTCTGAAACTGACGAAAATCTACAGAGTCCTTGAGTTTCAACAAGCTTCATGGCTTTAACCGTGCATTGATCTAACACAGAAAAGCGCCAAGCAGCAAATAATTATTTTAAAAAGTATCTATTTAAATTCATGAATAATCCTACTTATGGGAAAATAATGGAAAAAAAACGCATGCATCAAAATATGAAGTTGGTATGTACAGACACGCGAATGAAGAAACTCATATCAAAACCAGAATTCAGAGACAGAAAAATATATACGGAAAATTTAAGCCTTGTCCACCGAGACCATGAAAAGATAATTTTCGATAAACCGATCCATGTAGGTTTCGCAGTTCTGGAACTATTTAAGGTGCTGATGAATGATTTCCACTATAATGCAATGAAAATAAAATACCAAGACAATATTACACTGGCCTACATGGATACAGATAGTTTTATATAAGAGATATGCATGGATGATTTCTACCAGGAATTTGCCTCAGACACAGCATTAATGACAGCGTTTGACAGAAGTGCCTGCCCTCCCACCCATCCATGTTACTCGCCCACCAACAAAAAAGTGGTGGGTAAATTTTAAGATGAGTGTGGAGAGGATGTAATGGAGGAATTTGTTTGGCTGAGGGCGAAAATGTATGCCTATAACTGTGGAGGTAAACATGTAAAACGAGCAAAGAGTATATAAATATGTGTGGTCAAGAAAGAAATACCCTTTGAGAATTATAGGACAGTTCTGCAAGCCCAGCGTACCATGATGCGAACAGTACATACCATTCGTTCTAATGAGCATAAACTACATGGCGAAAACCTTAACAATTAAGCATTATCGTGGAAGCCACACACTAACCATTGGAGGCGGAGTCGATCTTACCATTATCTTATACACTGCACTATATTTCTTCTCTCTTCCTCTATCTATCTTATTATTTGGCTGTCATCTGTCCGGCACTCCTATAACCTCTCGTTTGTTTTTTTAGGTGTTGTGGTTTTCATGTTAATAACGTTTTAAACCACCTACGTAACATGTGCTTGTAGAGGCAACTAAAATTTTTAAAAAAAAATTATACTAATTTTAATTAATTAATTAGATATTTTATACAGATGTAATATGTCTCCTCAGTACCTTTACAAGTGTATATTACGTAGCCTCGGTGCATGTGTACAGTAAAGGCGAGGACAATACACAACATGGGACGTCCACCCGAAGAAGTCCATCACTGAAGATAATTTTGAATGCATTTTTGTGTTAAAAAAATATGTTTGTAGTAAGACAATGTTTAAATAAATTTGATTTGTAATCTTACTCGGTGTGTTTTATTTCTAAGATATAGTTACCTCTTTTATACATATGCAGACAAGTAAAAAAATTGTTTTACTGACAGTTATATGTACAAGTATATAGAAAACTCTCTTTCCAACATGGTAGATGCATAGTACTTGTGTCTCGCACACACTATATTTCCTCACATTAAACTTGAAATAAATTAAAATTACATAAAAATAGACATATCCCAATGGTTATTTTTATATAAACATCATTGAGACCTGTACTGGCACCCATGTCCTGGTGGCTCAGTCGACTAGGGCATCTGTCTACGAATCCAAGGTCCTGCAGTTCGCTGCTCCTCACCTTCATAGCTTGTTATACTGTATTAAACCATATCACATCTATAGAGTCGTCTGTCTGCATACAGCTCATGGAACACCACTCGTAGCCTCCAGGCAACACTAGTGCTCCTAGCAGCATATGACGACTTCAAGTGACACTAGTGGAGGAACCAATATGGCACCCCCTGTTAGGCAATGAAAGAAACTTCGAATATGGCGGCCGATACTAGCACCACCTAGCAGATGATATGTGAACCAAGATGGCAGAAGACGAAACAAGATAGCGGCCTAAAGACATCCGAGATGGCAGCCAACAGCAGACGATATCCAAGATGGTGGTTGGAGAGAGAGAGAAATAGGTGAGAAGGAATGACAGAGCAGGAAAATGGATAATTCTAGACACAATATGGGTATGTGGAATTATAAAGCATGAGGCGACATCCAAGATGATGGTATATTAACTCCCAAGATGAGGGATGTGATGGCATAAAAGGTAACGGATGGATGTCAAGGTCAAAGGTCAAGGATACCCAAGCTGACCGATACAAAATTGTGGCTGATCCACACCCAGGACCAATGTGTTCTCGGACATACTATTTCCAACTACTGCCACGTTTCATCTCGGTGAATTCTTGTGTGGTTGCATACAAACGTTTGTAAAGAGATAGCACAATGGGTCAATTAAAATTAGTACTTTATATTATTTTGACATTATGCGAATGTGAATTTGCATCTGTGATGGAAATGTACCTTTGAAAAAGAGCGTTGTTTAAGTTATGTAACAACATGGCTTTCCAGAGTTTTATAAAAATTCCACCATGCTCTCATGTTCGGATGTGTTCTGGTCAAATGCAACCGTTTAGATTTGCGTGTACATGTATGAGGTTTTATTGCCGAAATGGAGAAGGGAACGCGGTGAATGAACTGGTATATATTGTCCAGTGTGTTCGTGGGCTATTCCCGATTTGTATTTGTAGCTTAATGAGGATTTTTGTTTACGATAGGCCTTCCAATTAGCGGCCGTAACACATGAATTTGGTTGCCGCCCTAGGCTGTGTCAACATACGAGAGATGAGAGAAACCTGTCTCCCCTACCACACCGTAGGGACAGACTTTTTGTTCCTGTGAAAATTATATCTGTAGCAATGGTTCGGGATGAACAACAGTGAAGTCTGTGGATACACAAGGTACAGTACAGGATGAACGTGTTAACTGAAGACTTTTACAGCAGGTGTTCAAAATACTGACAATGCACTTTAATGCACCTGTCAAGTCGTCTCCTCAAAGACTCGCGAATGAGTTCGAGCAATCCGGAATCATTCTTCATTTGCTGGAAAGCCTGTACAATCCGTTGCTGAAATTCTTCAAGTATGACAATGTCTGCTGTATTGCAAACGAGGCCTCTCCGTTGCCACTGTAAACACAACATCGCAGCATTACATTATCCAGGTGCTCGGAGTTCACTAGCAGCCCAACCAGTGCACAAACGTCATTATCGCGTGAACGGTTAATTTCTGGACCCATGCTTACTGGGCCTTTTTTTCTTCTCTTCATTTGTAAGTCTCATCCCTACATTTTTGACCATCACATCTTGAAATATTTTTGTATGGTTTCTGGTGGTGTGATTGTCCCGGAATACCGTGCCGCCAGGAGGGGAGATCCGCTGGCGCTTCGGTGCAATGTTTTACAAACTGTAACATGTTTTGGATTCTTCGCTTGGGCCTGGTTATTGACGCATCGATGCAGTTCGCTAGGCTCATCCGCCTTTACTAAATAATAACAACAGTTCTAAACTTTAATTTCGTGGTATGGAAGGGTGACATTGTCTCATCATAATTTTAGGAAACGATATAAAATTAATAAAATAAAATAATTGTTTAAGACAATTCTGACGTTGTTTCATATCAGTTTTAAACATTCACAAGACAGTTTCATGTTAATGTGAGATTTTATTGGTGTTTGTGTTTCGGGAGGGGGGAGGAGGGAACCATGCCATCTATGAGCCCCACTTTTTATCCGCCCCTGTAAAAGACGCTAGAGTTATTTTCTACATTTTTAAATAGTATGTTACACACTTTCTCGTTGTGACAGGAAATGAGACTTTTGAAAAATAAATTAAACTAGTTATAGGAATTTTAAATGTACATATTTTTTCGCACAAATCTAAAAATGGAACAAAATTATTACATTAGGTAACAGTTGAAAATAAAAGCTCATGCTATTCGAATGCCATGAAGAATATTTCTTGGAAATCTCTTACGCGGTTCGTCCATATTTCAATTTTAAATGTTGAGATAAAATTTAACATCAAAATAGCCACAAGCCTAACACTCAGCGTAAGTGTCGGGTTTTAAACCAATTGCAACACGGCACTTCTTCGAATTCAATAAATGCTTTAGCTCAAACAAAATATTGTGTGAAAATTACTTTATAAAAATTATATGAGTAAATATTTTGCAACAGAGGGTTCTTAGTGACCACCAGACCACTCTGTCACACGTATAAAACTAACCCCCAACTCCACAACCATGTCATCCATGACGAACATAAATCGGAGGCAAATAATAATTATAGCAAAAAGTGAATCAATATCAGCCTTATTATAGCCAGTTTAGGAAAGTGACTAGAAAGTAAAAAAAAACATTTTTTTTTTTTTTACTTTTAATTACCAGGCACTTCTGTTTTTTGTTTTCCTCCACCCCAAGAAAAATACAAACAATTTTCAAAATCAAATAGCTTTAAATATTTCAATGTAATTTTACATAAATTTTGTAAAGATTGCAATTCTTTGAAAACTTTTAAAACATTTATAAAATTTAGGTGCTACAATAAAAATTTGCCGTTACAAACATACATAGTCACAGACATATATACAATTACTTAACTGGCACCAATTTCCCCCAATTTACAATTTACCATATTCCCACATTTACATGTCTCGAGTGAGACCAAACCTTCTAGGCGTGACCTCCCCCCGAGTGCCCGCTGTCACTTAGTTTGCCAGGGTATTTGCAGCGAAGTTTTCGCAACTGCCGTCCACCCCAAAACTGCGGAGAACATCCTCGAAACGTAAGCCGATCTTCGTCCGATCCAATTGAAAGGTGGTGCTGACGTCACAAGGCGACCCCCTCTCAGTCGCCTTCAGCCGCCGCTAGGTGGAAAGAAACGCCGCGCGCTCAGTGTAGTTCCGACCTCCACCGAGACTACCAAGCACCCTGTTATGGATTCTAACACCCCGGCGACTGCCATCCCCGGGCGACGTCTTCGAGAACGTAAGTACCCATGATCGGCGTGAGGCAGCGTAACATTTACGCTAAAAGAGTGATTGTTATTTTTAAAATGAGATTGTCTTTTTATGAAGTTATCATCGATACAATGTCACGAAACTGTAACATATCCTCAAAATGTAGAAAAATAATTTGGTTATTGAACAATCCTTAAAAAACACCAGGTAGTTGTTAGGGCTGTTATAATGCTGTTCACGGTTACTTCCAACTTTTCTGAAGCCCTGCTAAAGTTCTACTTGTACTATATTCCTCCGCTTCGTGCAAACAAAGCTTTAACTAAGTCTACAAAACTACACCAAAGGGACAACACACCCAATTCGTGCATAAGAACTATTTCTTACCCGGCGTTACCAACACACCCATTATCTCCCTGTTTTTATTCATATTAATTGTAAGCGAAATATTATAATTTATAGACAGAGCATAAGTAAAAGTTCAAACTAAAAATAAGGTACTTTAATGTTAATACATGTATAAAACGCTTATAATATTTGAAATATTTAGTACATAACCAAACATATCATACCTAGAGTGATTTCTCAGGGTTTGATTTAAAAACAATTTGAAGGAACCGCGAATAAACTATACAATGCTTGAACCGTGCCAGAGAGTTATTAGTGTTATTAGAATGCTGCGTTGTGCGTCTAATTCATTTTGTCTTCCTCGTTAGTCTTGGTTAATTTTTCCTCTAATGTTAAGTTATCGGGGAAGATAAATTGTTTTGCAATGTCGTATAGGTGTAAATATTTGAATCTTCTCTTATAAATAACATACGATTTCATTGCGAATAATACTGGGGTGATTGTTTTCAGTCTAGATTATTAAATACAGTATAGAGAATGACATATGCGATGTCGTATTGAATCATGTTGAATATAATATATTTCATGTATCATCATTGGGATGTGGGTTTGCATTTGATTAAAATTGGTAATTATGAACTCACAACTTTTAGGCGCGTCAGATTTGTTCAGAATGGGGAGTCAAGCTATTGCTTCCCAAGGCAGGTAACAATTTGGATAAAATTTTACAATTATACCGTAGCATGAAATTTTGGGAATTCGTAAATATTATATAGCTGAAATAATTCCGTGAATCTGAAACTCCTTGTGAACTGATTAGATTTTACCTGCGTATGGGAGTGGGTAATTCCTGTGTTGTACACTTTGGCGAAATATTATTACCCGTAAATTGCAATTTTTGGTTAAGTTTTTTACACCAAAATTATTTGTGACAATTTTAATGCTAGTGGCCATTCACAATTTTGTTCCTGAAATAAATTATGGCCGTTATTGTGATTACATGTATTAAATAAGTATACTCTGCTGTTCATCTATTTGCCATAGGGCCCATATGCATAGTTTAAGTTTCTTAAAATTCTTTTAAAATTATTATTTTTTATCAATTTGATTTTTCGTAAGTCTTTTTCTCTCCAATTTTCTCCTTGTCATTTATACATGTTTATGTGAGTACGTTTCTTAGCTTTGTTTTATTTACTTTTATTTTTGTGATTTATTAAAATTTTATTATTTATTTATTTTAGTATTTTATGCACTGTTTAAACCTTTGTACGTACGCCTCGCTTCTTCGGTAGAGCATATAGCGATAATGTAAATTACGAATTATTTCGCTTGGAGATTTTTTTTGTCATAATTTTATTTGTAGGCCTAGCACGTGCTTTAAAATATTGAGGCTTTAATGTAAAGGATGTTTGTATTTTATAAATTGATTTTCATATTAAAGGTGGTACACTTAAGCATCTTTTTATAATTTTAATTACAAGAAAAATATTTGATTAATATTTCCTACATTAGGAGCAGAGCTATTATGAGCCCAACGGAAAACACACATTTCCAGCAATCGACTACCAGGATTACTTGTTGAACCCTGCAAACCAAATCTATACAACAAAGATATTAATACATAACTTTCTTGACACTGAGTAACTTGCTTTACAAAAACATCGTTCTGCTTAGCAACATCATCACTAAATCCTCCGATATTCCTAAAAATCTTCTTTGGATAGTATCTTCTGCTTCTGTAGTATCTTCGAGACGGCATGTTAAATCACTGTTAATGTTGAATCACTGTTGCTGGTTGAATCACTGTTCTTGGCTTATTATATGTTTCAGTATAACGGAAAAGAAAACGTACCAGGTAGACGTACCATTGATGTACGTTGTAAATTTTATAATTTACTTACAGTATACGTGGCTGGGTTTGTTGTGTACTCTGAAGTTGAAGGGAAAATATTTTTAGGTGAACACTTTTGTAAGTTTAATCATGTTCATTTATTACATTACACATATTGGCACAAGTTGTCATTCAGAGTGGTACAGCAGAGAGGAAGCAGATTTGAAGGACTTGTGCTGTTGTTGCGCGCTATGTCCTTCGTGAGTAATACATGCAATATTATTTTGTAGGATTTCAATAAAATTTTTCTTGTAAAAGATGCAACATACATATTCGTATTTTACATATTAAATGTTTATATTTCAACTCACATGATTGAGAAGTGAAAATATATTATTTTTTGTGTTATCAAAAACAACTGCAATAAATAAGAGAGAAGCTAAAAAAATTCACAAAATTATATAACAGTTTGTCGGCGCCGAGGATCCTTAACGAGCACCGCTCTTGTTACATCTCAAAATGTTTAAGACCACAGCAACTTTGCCTTACAACGTTTGCAGTACTTTCGATGGCAACATAAACACTTATATCTTCTTGGGTAACAAATTAATATTGTCACCTCTTGGGAAGAACTGAGGTTTGTGATTTATAACATTACTGCACGTACTGTTTTATGAATATTTGCGTCGGGACAACAGTTAATGACTTTGCGCCGAGACAAGAGTTATTGGCACGACGTACGTACAAACATTATTTCAGTCTGTTAGGTTGGTTTCTTGCATTGTTGTGCAGCGGAAATGCACATAGTCGCATCATCACATGAGCTATTCTTCCTAGGAAAGTAAAGGCACAACGCAATGCAGTTCTCTGCATTCGCAAGAGCGGTATATGGAAACATCCACCCTCTTCCCTTAAAAACCAGTGATCACTATTTAGTAGCTATTCATTTGCAAACTCGTTAATTCATTTTAAGTGAAACTTTTTTTTACATAATGTAATAGTCTGTAAATTTGACTTCGCGATTTAAAACTATTCCTGTTCAGTACAACCATTTTTATAGATGTTACAAGCACGGCTCTTGTAACGTTCCAAAAAATAAGTTTTACAAGGGACGCTACTGTATTTTTAGAAAGGATTTTTAACGTACAAAGAATTTCTCAGCCAAATTTACATTAATATACGTTGTACGGAACTTTCACACCGTGAAATTTTGCATTCTTAAGTAACATCCTTTGTTTTTGTGTGCTTTGTGTTTTAAATTGCTACGAAAATTGCAGCAATTCGCATATTTCGTGCTTTTTATTGTTAGGATTTGCAAGTCATAAACGTAAATGGACTGAAAACACCTGTTGAATTCGGTTGATAGACGTAAGCTTGGCCAAAGTGCCGATGATGTGGCAAGGTTGCCATGTTGTGTCTGTAATGGTTTGTTTCGTTTTGGTTCTGAATGTTTTGATGGCTTTTTGCCCTTTTGGCAAATAATTACTACAACTGCATTTTTGAAAACTACGTTTTCTTGTGCTTGGTTGTATAGTTAGGGCTGATTCAGGTTTATTGTAAGTATTTGAGCCAGTTTTTTCATTTCTACTCATCACTGACGATTTTTCTGACTTTTTGTTACTTATCTGATTAATCATATTTCTTTCGTACAGAATTTGATCANGATGGCTTTTTGCCCTTTTGGCAAATAATTACTACAACTGCATTTTTTAAAACTACGTTTTCTTGTGCTTGGTTGTATAGTTAGGGCTGATTATGGTTTACTGTAAGTATTTGAGCTAGTTTTTTCACTTTTACTCATCACTGACGATTTTTCTGACTTTTTGTTACTTATCTGATTAATCATATTTCTTTCGTACAGAATTTGATCATACCTACGTCGATCTTCCATCAATTACCATGCAATCGGATAAGACTCCTGTCGAATAACAAATATTTTTTAACATTTAAGGTTTATAGAAGTTAATTAAAATTTTTTTAGTAACTTCAATATATAATTTATATTTACAACCAAACTTATATTTATCTTGTTTGTGGGTTACTGTATGCCACATAAAAATCGTGTTTGTATCTTTGCACATAAAAAATTGTGAGTGTAATATGTCACACGAAAAGTTGCGACTGTTAAATGCCACATGAAAAAGACCGGAGGTTTCATTAATGGTACTGAAATTGACATCCATCAAACGAGGCCTGTGAGTGAAGCCAACTTTTCCCTTTGAAAACTGTACTAGATTTTTGGCTTGTTGAATTGTTCTGTTATTACTCATGCTTCATAGTGCCTCGTATTTGCCATGACCTGAAAAAACGTAATATCTGTTTAGAGTTACAAATATTTTGTGCAGAAGAGTGTTTCAAATACAGAATATGGAGGAAAAAAAATTGCATCTAACACGACGTTTGTTTTATATTACTTTAGATATTAGTTTTAATTGTTGTAGTACCTAACAACAACAAATCTGTTAAGCCTTGTTATGAGCAGGGCATGCCAGAATGTTTTTGCTGTGTTAAATTTAAAACTATCGATCAACAAACAAGAAAACAACCTGATAGATAAAATCAAATAAGTGTTTTTTTTAAACGCTGAGATATGTACTACATTACTTATTTCAAGTAATCGTAATAACAGCAACTTCTATTTTAAGATGAAAATGCACTAAAATAATTAGAATCGCAAATTCATAAAATTACTTAATAAGATACTTTAACATAAAGTGTGCGAAAAGAGTACTTAGTTTTAAGTTTGCGAAAAAATAAATCCTTTAGTATAGTGAGATCGAATGTTATTCACGTTATAAAACTTTCTGTAACTTACTTGGATTGGTTTCAGTCGATCCTTCGTCTAAGTTTGTGAAAGCTTAATTTTTGTTCCCGTAAGTATAAATACGACAAACTGAAAGAAACTACAGATTTCACCACGTAAATTTTCGATTGTGTTCCCTAAGCTAGACGTGGCAAACAATGTTATCTCAACCTAACACGAGAGATTAACAATGACTGATTCTGGATTTACATTAGCGTCGACGACCGCAACGCGACAGGCGTGACGGGATGAAAATAATTCTTCTCAGCCAATTACAATCAGCCGGCAAGTCACGTCAACACGACAAAAATCTCGGGTGCGATAAACTTTCAGAACATAATACGTTTATAATTCTGTCGCGTCACCGACGGACACTCGTGAATAAGCGAGAGTATTTTGTTGCTGTTATGGCGGTGTCAAGTGTTCGGCTGGTAGCTTTTGAGACGAACAAGCTACTGTGACAAATACGTTTGCGTTTGTTTTGATCAGATTTCAAAGTCGTGGAAATGGACGTGTGCTCCAAGATGAAATTATGCGAGGAATACTTAACCTTAGCTGTGCAGGAATAAGCACACTTGCACGATCTCCGTCAGAAAATTGTACCAAAACAATGAGCATCGTTGAGAAGCCTGGACGGAAGTAGCTCATCAAAATAAACGTTTTTACATATAAACTTACATTGTTTTACGTGCGTAAGTAAGTGTGCGCGTATGTGCGTTTGTTTATAATTAGCAGCTCTTCTTACACACTATCGACAACGTAGATGGCCTTCTGCCTTACATATTGTTACACACAGCCACGGTTTGTCATGATATTCCTCTGTTTACATATAGCGTCACGTTGGTTATAACGACAAAATGGCGTCGGTTTGCCATGATATTCCTCTGTTTACATATAGCGTCACGTTGGTTATAACGACAAGATGGCGTCGGTTTGCCATGATATTCCTCTGTTTACATATAGCGTCACGTTGGTTATAACGACAAGATGGCGTCGGTTTGCCATGATATTCCTCTGTTTACATATAGCGTCACGTTGGTTATAACGACAAGATGGCGTCGGTTTGCCATGATATTCCTCTGTTTACATATAGCGTCACGTTGGTTATAACGACAAGATGGCGTCGGTTTGCCATGATATTCCTCTGTTTACATATAGCGTCACGTTGGTTATAACGACAAGATGGCGTCGGTTTGCCATGATATTCCTCTGTTTACATATAGCGTCACGTTGGTTATAACGACAAGATGGCGTCGGTTTGCCATGATATTCCTCTGTTTACATATAGCGTCACGTTGGTTATAACGACAAGATGGCGTCGGTTTGCCATGATATTCCTCTGTTTACATATAGCGTCACGTTGGTTATAACGACAAGATGGCGTCGGTTTGCCATGATATTCCTCTGTTTACATATAGCGTCACGTTGGTTATAACGACAAGATGGCGTCGGTTTGCCATGATATTCCTCTGTTTACATATAGCGTCACGTTGGTTATAACGACAAGATGGCGTCGGTTTGCCATGATATTCCTCTGTTTACATATAGCGTCACGTTGGTTATAACGACAAGATGGCGTCGGTTTGCCATGATATTCCTCTGTTTACATATAGCGTCACGTTGGTTATAACGACAAGATGGCGTCGGTTTGCCATGATATTCCTCTGTTTACATATAGCGTCACGTTGGTTATAACGACAAGATGGCGTCGGTTTGCCATGATATTCCTCTGTTTACATATAGCGTCACGTTGGTTATAACGACAAGATGGCGTCGGTTTGCCATGATATTCCTCTGTTTACATATAGCGTCACGTTGGTTATAACGACAAGATGGCGTCGTGCCACACTTATTGCATTACGGCCGTCACGCCAATGTAAATCCAGCATCAGAAAGAAACTTATGATTCGCTACAAAAAAACAACAACTGAAATGTGGCTTGACTTATTACATTTAAGAACGAAAACTTGCTAAATAGTTGGCAGCTCATAACGAACGAACGGAAGCCCTTTACCTACAGATCGCGAGTTTATCTCCTTTATGCACAGATCCCGTAAAGTATAACGGACAACAACTCATCACGTGAAACTTACGTCTCGGGGGGTCTGAACTACGATACGCGTGGGCAAGAGAGAGGGTAAATAATCAGTCTAAAGCCCCTGTGGCACTTTCAAATGTTTCATCTAACTGCTTCCAATAAGTTTGGCCAAATAAAGTTGGACGGTTGTGACGTCATCGAAACGTCATAGACGCCGCCATATTTGGATGGCTCCAGTTTCCATCAAACATTTGAAGACTGAACCGTTTCTAAATTTTCTTTGATGTTTGGCTGCTCAGCCAATCAGAATCGTGCACGACAAAAATGGCCGTTTCCGACACCAAGAAACTTTAAAACAACGAACAATTGCTGGAAACGAAATAAGGTTATGAAGATAATTAATTTATACAAAAGCCGATTGAACATGTATGCTATTTTAAGTGAATATTGCACATAATATTAAGAACTCAAACGTATTAAATTTCATAATATAGGAGACATTTATGATATATAAAATTTGTATTTTGTAAAGAAGGTAAAATAATTCACAACATTCGTTACATTTCCTCGTGTAATTGACTAAATGGTAACACAACAGCAGTATCTCACTACGAAAATAATTTTCAAATAAAAATTCAGATTAGATCATTTTAGTAAAAAAAAAAAAAAAATGTGTCGGTGTAACACATTTTTAAACACATTCAAAATTATTTGATTACATTTATTGGAAGGAAAAAAAATGATGGCCGTATTTCGTCTTGAAATTATATTGTCTAATATATTTAAAAGCGAAAACTTGACTGTGTGACAGGGGCTTAAGACACATTCGCGTATCTTGCTTCTCCGCCATATTGTCCTACGACCGACAACTTTCCAGAGAAACAGATCTTTTGCTCAACTTGTTCTTTTTTTTTTTACGCTGTTGAGGGATCGATTCCTACTTTCAAGCCATCGGGGATGGGAAGTTCGCTGTAGGCTATTTACGGCTACTTGAACACTTTTTGAAAGCCCTGACTAGGACCTACTCTCCTCATAATCTTCTATTCTTCCGCCTTGAGTAACGTTAACATTGCAATCGGCCTGATCACATTATTCATGCTCCATCCAAGTGAAACTTTGGAATTGTTAGGAATGTAAATCTTGCAGTTATTCAAACTCGTACTCGAATGCGTTTTAAACAACACTATATTTAGTATCTATCAATTTAACCCTCCCCAAACCACACCATTAAAGAAAAAAACCAAAACATATAGACACGAATTCTGATTTTATGCATTAGAAATATCATAACTTTACTACCCAAATTTTTTTTAACGTGTTAATATTTTGTACTGTCACCTATCAGAGTGTTTCATATTACATCATTCCCTGGTAATACAAGTGAATGAACATTAAAGATAGGCTAATAGTGAATGCCGCTGGGAAACCGGCTGCCAGAAAACCCTGTGAACACCCTGTAGAATATATTCACGACGCCACTTGGCAACTGCGGCAATGTTTTAAAGAGATATGCGGTAGTAAACAAAATGTTTATATAGGGCATTGTGGGTCTGGAAAGGGTTAAAACACTACACTCGCAACACGACAAATAGGACAAATATTTTTTTATTAATTCGATGGAAAGTTAACTATGAGTCTACATGCCAGTGTGTTCTGAAGGATATGTGTGATTGTTTTTATCAAAGGTTTATTTCAAAAGTGGTTGGTTTTCTGTGAACAGCATTTAACAGGGCAGCGCAAAGTTCTCGGTGTTTACAACATGTGTAGGAATATTTCAGTTTTTTTTTAATGCTCAAGGAGCTTCTAGGAGGTTTCCCCATTTTTGTAATATCTTTTAGGAATGTCGGAGAAGCCTGTCTTTACGCGCCGAGGAATGAAATTTTTCATAAACATAGAGATTACTTCTGCTTAGATTCTGTGATTTTTGTTAGTACCAGACTAAAATGATAACACCACATTTACAATTCGAATAATGTTTTAGGAGCGCATAGAATTCGAGGCATGTGAATCGGAAGATTTCCTAATAAGAAGAAGGTAATATTTCGTGGCTGTCTGTTTCCTTAATGGAAACATAAGCAAGTCGAACTTACTTTAAAAAAAAATAATTTTTTGGGTATATAAAGACGGTAAATAATATCTTCACCTCATTCCCGTGCAATTTTAAGTATACCTGCATGCTGTATTATCTCTCGTCAGTTGTTCTTGCCTATCTCAATGACGTGGTTCGTTAACAATACATATTTATGAAGCGACGTATAGGGTTTGTTCTCCTATAAAGCATACACGCGTGAACCATTTTTAAGCTTCGCTTTAGGCTTAGCTTAATGTGTAAATAGTTTCCCGATTATTAGAACTGGATAAAACAGAGTTATTATGAAATAACAAAAAAAAATAATTTTAGAATTCGATCCCTTTAATTTACTGACAATGTAATTTGCGAGTTCTTGGGCACTGTAGAACTGTTAGTCAGACGCGATGGAAATTAAAGTTATTCTTATTTTCAGCAAACTCATTAATAACGCTTTTGTATACTCCTTGAAAGTCTCTTATTTTACACATGTATTGAATGTAGTGCCAATGTCTTTCAGACCGTACTCACTTGCAACTTAAGACTCCACTGAGGGAGCGCTTTGGCTGAGCCAACAAAATCATTGTGGCTAAACAAAAATGTAGAACTTTGTCAACCAAATTTTTTCAAAAGGATTTTTCTAACCCAATAACGGAGTTTAAATGGCTAAAAATATTTCGTTAAATTTACTTAATTAATTTTTTTGACTCTCAAAATTAGTTTAGCAAACAAATTATGTTGTAAGAGCACGCACGTGCATGCTTGTGTTGTAATATACTCAAACAATTATTTTGTAATTTGTTCATGATATTCTACTCGGAGTGAACAGATCATCAGCGCGAGTCGAGTGAGATGAACACGGCTCATTACTTCAGCCCCAGTTGAACATCGTTACGTTTCTAAAGTACACTTGTCCCAATTCTATGTTCCGCGAGCTACGCCCCCGCAGTTCCGATGTAACGTATCCACTTTTTTTTTTCCTTCTGTCCGGCCTGCGAATATTATTTCTGGCCCACGCTGAATACACGGTGCGAAGCAAGGGGGCACTCGGGATTTAAGAGGTCGCCTCATTGTTCGCGTAACAATGCGCGAGCAGTAGAAACAATGGAGGGGCCGGAGCTTGGCCGCGCGTAGGGCGGTGTTGCACGTGCGAGCTGCGTGTGTTGGCTGGCCTCGCACAGGACCTCCCGGAACCCTGCTGGCTAGAGCACTTATGGCGATGCTCGCGTCGGAACTGAAAACTGGCGGTGCGCATTCTCTAACTATCTTTGCTGCTATAGTCTGTTTGCGGTTCATTCACGCTTTTTTCAATCAAACCTTTAAAAAATCACCCCATTAATCACTTGTTTGGTTGTTTGCTAAATACGTAATAACCACAAGAATTTTATACGCGTGTTAACACAAAACTACCTTATTTCAATTAAATTGAACTTTCACTTATACTTTATGTATGATTTATGATATTCCATTTAAAATTAATATTACTAAAAACAGAGAGAAAATAACCGTGTTGGTAACGCCTGGTGAGAAATGTCTCTTCTTATGTCAACTTACCGACCTCATGGCGCTGTGAAAACTAATTACGTTCACAGAAGAATTATAGAACTGCTCCCAAACAACTCTTAACAAAACTCCGCGGCAACGCTCCGTAAGTGTAGGCGTTGCCGCACGGCACCTCAGCCATAAGCGCAATGTTAAATAATCAGCGGATGCATATCCACACAACAGCACGGTGACTAGTGTTAATTATCTGAGTCAAATAGATTCAAGAGACATCATATGTTGGAAGACGTTTGCCATTAATGAGCTTGTGGCTGCGATATCCCTTTGGTATAATTCCCTAGACTTGATTAAGCTTTGTTTGCATGAGGCGGAGGAATATCCTGGAAGTAGAACTTAAGCAGGATTTCAGAAAAGTTGGAAGCAACCATGAATGGACTATAACGCAAGAACGTCAAAGCATATTTACCGCTGTTCAATCAGTGCCGGTTTGATTAAAAGCCTCGTGATAGAACCAGGTTATTATATAAACTGCCGAAAAAATCTCAGCAATCAGACTATGCTAACACAAATTATCTTTATGACTCAGAAACTTCGATAACGTTATTGGTTTTCATTTCTCTGTGCTCTTGTTTTGTAAGCATATATATATATATATCCTATACAGAATGTTCGTTAACTCATTGCCAAAAATCCAAACACAGTTTCTTTGAACCAATAGTAACACAAAAGTTTTACACACAGGAAACGTATTTTTATATCAAATAATCGCGTTGAATTTTGCGGCGTACAACGCCTGCAGAACAAGGTGGTGCGATCAAGCGTGTATGACAAGTTGCATAGAAAGTAGGCACGCAACGCTGCGTATGTAATAATTTAGTTTTGGCGCGCCTACGATCTATGCAACCTGTCATACACGCATGATCGCACAGCCGTGTTCTCCAGGTATTGAACGCCGCAACTTCGATCACAATTATTTGATATAAAAATACGTTTCCGGATACGAGTGTATAGCGCTTTTGTGTTAATATTGGTTCAAAGAAACTTTGTCTGGATTTTGGACATTAAAGTTTCCGAACATCCGGTATACATTTATTTCAGATAATTTTTACTCTGAAATAAAGTAAGTTTTTTGATAGTATAATAATTAATTATTCAAAAGTTCCCGCCTGGGTCTTAGTTCAAAATCAAACGATTTTTGGACGCCAAGTTCCTTTGGCTTCTTCACTTTCTCCCATATAACATCCTTCACAATTGGAGAAAAAACAGGTAACATTTCACCAATGAACATGGTCTTAGGTTGTGTTTGTCCGTGTTTTTTGTGTGTTGTTCTGAGTTGTTCGTTTGTTTTATTTGTCGCTACGTCTCATGTTTATTTATTTGTTTTGTCATTAGTGATNGCCAAGTTCCTTTGGCTTCTTCACTTTCTCCCATATAACATCCTTCACAATTGGAGAAAAAACAGGTAACATTTCACCAATGAACATGGTCTTAGGTTGTGTTTGTCCGTGTTTTTTATGTGTTGTTCTGAGTTGTTCGTTTGTTTTATTTGTCGCTACGTCTCATGTTTATTTATTTGTTTTGTCATTAGTAATTAAATTTTTCTTAAGAATTTTCCGTGTGTTAATTAACATAACTGTTGCCAAAATATAATCTTTGAGTATATTCTGTGCCCTCGTGTTTTTATATCACGTTTCGAGTTTTCTTCGACACATACAAAGTTCTGCAATAGCGTTTGTCTAAAATAATTTTCATTGAATTAACAACCCTTATTTCAGGACACATAACAATAACCTGCGTGCTGTATTATTGCGTGGATAGAATACTACCTACTGGAGAATAAATTAAGATTTATTCGGTTGCTTAAGAACAGAGTATTCAATTATGGAGCCTATGAATCTGTGCACATCTTAAATGAAAGTAGGCCTAATTAATCTTGCCTAGTTCTGTACGTTTCACAAACAACAGAAAGTGGGAAATGATTGGAGAGTATAATAAACGATTGCGAAAATGACTCAACAGAAAACGCTGACAGCAAGAAATAGATAGGAAATATAGCTTTGCCACTGATAAAATTACAGACTGTCCGAAAAGTCCCCTCGGATTTTTGAGAAAATAGTTGTGCCTCAAGGTGTGCGAAAATAAATTGAGCTGGCAACTTTATAGTAAAAATCAAAGTTTTTCCACAAAAAATATGGCAGATTCGGCCATATTTACTTCTGCAATTTAGTTACCTGTGAAGTGGCGACTTTGCCGGAACGCAGGCATTGCGCAAATTGGCTTTTTAAGACATGTACTGACGATACAACATTTCATACATCGTGTAAAGTTCAGAGGCATAAGGAGTGCATGTGAACAACTACTGTAAAAATCCAGATGTTTTCAAGGAGATCTTACGCATTATTACAGAAGTGAACGCGTCTTGTGGTGTGATGCATGCGTATGTTATTGCTGGACCCGTCTTTCACAAGAGAGGAAGATCAACGTGGACACCCACTTGAACGTGCTTGTACCACAGCAGTACAACAAACTGAGAAGTTGTAGTCGTTCATTATCGTGCAACAATATCGCGCTACACTTCATCGAGTTCTACAAGCACGTTCGTGCCTAGGCAGGACATTTCCAGGAAGATGGGTTGGCAGAGATTGCCCCCACACTTTGGCCTCCACGTTCACCAGACCTAACACCGCTGGATTTTTTTTCTCCCGAGGAGTTAACTCAAGGGTTGCGTGTTCTGAACGCCGGTTAACGGATTTCATGATCTGAATGACACGTATTGCGAATTTCATCTCAGTTATTCAAATTGTGCATGCTCAAGGGAACATGATAAAGAACTCGAATGTCGACTGGACGTTTTAATTGCTACCAAGGTGACCACGCCGTGGCCTACCGACATCAGGAGAAGGTTTCTGTTCGTTCTCTATAATGCACTGCAAACTTCAGGTGACTAGTTCGATTTATTTTAACACCAAATTGTTTTTCAAAATCCAGATGGCGCTTGGTGGACATTTTGTATAGCCGTTGCTTTATTTCGTGGCCAGTGTGCAAAAACGTGGCATTAATTCGAAATTTGCACTACTCGTTGGAGTAGGTTTTCAAAAACGATTATTTTGTGTCTAACATAGGTTTCTAACACATTCACGTTTGAATAGGATCACTTATAATTAGTTAGCCAATTTTATTACGCCTCGAAAACCAAATACAATAAATAACATATATCAGATTTATTCCACATATGATTACGTATTGCAGTCAAATAATTTCATTCACAGGTTTTGTTAATGAATTTTTGGTATGAACATTATAATTATCTTATGTGTTTTCATCCCGTGGATACATACCTTATCGCTATTCAAACTGAAACTCATAGTACTAGTACAAATATTTATGGCTGAAATTATTGGTTTTAAAATTGTTTATTAGCTTGTAAACACGCATGTTTGTGAACTAATTCCCCATTGAAGAATCATATAATAGAAGAGGAAATCACGAAAATATCACCTTCAGTTCAATTTGAGTGCAAGGAAGAGGGAGCAATGCAGACTGTGACTTTTGTAATCCTAAATCTGTTGGTTTATTTCTTGTTTGACAAAGAAACTCTTTGCTTGCAAAAGCCGAGACTGTGGACGCTAAATCTGTTCGATCTGCTGTGTTATTTCTGAAAGAGATGGAAAAGCAGATGAAAAAACAATAATTCAAGGTTTTATTTCTGTTTTGCTTCATGAAGGAAAAATCTTTTGTGGGGAGAGAAGACGTCCAGGGACATCTTTATAATAATAATTTAAAAAAACAAAAAAAAAAAATTCCGAGAGAAATTTATTGCTACTTCCACTGAAAGCCACTGCATATTTCCTACTATAGTCGGTTCATGACTGGAAGAGACTTTCTTGAAGCCCTGCTAAAGATCTACTTTCAAGCTCATTTCGTATCCTTCTGCCAAAGGGTAAACAAACATTGCCATGTGACAGTCACATGGCAATGTTTACATGCAATGTTTACATTCCACTGTGTGTGTGTACATGAGTTTGTACATGCACGTACCCATCATAAAAGTAATGTATATATTATTAATGGATATTCCACAAGCATAAAGTTTTTAATCTTGAGAATTTCACACAAAAGAATATGTGATGCAAGCGAAAAACATTTAATTGCATAAACCCAAAATGTGAGTATTAAAAATTAGATGTTTCGTGTGCGTGTCTCTCTCTCTCTCTCTCTCTCTCTCTCNGTTTTTATTTTTAATTACACATTGTAATACCACCTTTTGGTTAGGTGATTCATGCACTCACATTTGAGTTTATATAACCCTACAATCCTAGGTTAGTGTAAAACCCAACAATCCTAGGTTAGTTTTAAAATGTAAAATAGTGATTCACCCATCGTGGGGATAGGTTCTGTTAGGTTAGGTGGGCACATGTTACGAAATTAGTCGGACGTTAATGCCCGTCGTATATTCGTGTTCTGCATCATTAGTGGAGTGGAAATATACCATTTTCCGTGAAATTATTGTTATTTTTTTTACAGAAAAGCCCCCTAAACTTAATAATTACCCAAATAAAACGTTAAAAAGACACGTAGACAACGTTCGACGATGTTATCAAGTTATTAACAAATTTTCTTTATATTCTTGTAAACACATTTCGTAGGCCAACATAATTGACCTTAGCACACACAACTTGCAAACGCAATGGTTAATACTACATATATTTTAACATACCTTAGAACTGTGGATCTGAAGCGTTTCAACATTTCTGCCGCTCTTTCCGCGACGTTGCAGGGTTTCATTTCCCCTCGCCTAATTAGGGAATACAACGATTCGGTGAGGTTAATGATGTCCTGTTGGCGTTGGTGACTTATCTTTTATTCACCTTGCTAGAACTCATGACTGCACACAAAAACTACCGCAACATATAACGTAAAATACAATAAATAAAATTTTAAGCAAACCTGAAACAAATTAAAAAAATATTAAACACGTGAGAACACACTACGAGTAATCTCTTATACAGGTCAGAAACGAAAGAAATCGGCACAACGAGAAATAATAAAGAAAGGATATTAGTAAAAAAAAAAAAACCAGTAAAGAATTATTATTGGTTAAACATGATAATCGCACCAATTCTCTGGCACGTGTGTCGACCACATCTCGCCAACAACACACGGAACTCACGGAACGAAGGTTTGTAAACAAATGGCCGCTCTACTTTCACCTTGAGCGTGATCTTGTGAGTATGCAAGAAACATTGAAATCAAAGTACGTTAGCATCACGTCATTAATAATTGGCATAATAAGATACAAGTCTTTTCGAAACCCATTTGTAAGCGATAAATTAACAATTACGTTAAAACTTTAGAACTATTTCCTCTCTTTGTGCTGGCAACCTCACGGCATAACTGTATCCGCGCTCGCCGCTGTTTGTAATGTTATACGCATGTAGCTAACGGCTAGGGTGTTTTTTCAAATGTTGATTTTAAAAAGTTTCTTCCCGTCGTGAACCGACTATACCAAACGTCATAGACGTGATCATCGTGTTGGTGTTTAAATCCCGTATGTCACGATGGAAGATTTCTTGGACTATTCCATGCAAGCCTACATGGTCGCTTGTACGGACGGTTCTATGGAAGATTTGGCCGACTGCTGGCCGTTTTCATGGACGTTTTCGTAATTGGTCGTGTGAAATGCTCGATGGAAGGTTTCCTGCAAGTTTGAAATCAGACAGAGAGGGTGGTAGAGCTATTTGTTTATTTTATTTTGAGAAAGAACACGAGATTATTAAACACGAATAAATAGTAAATAGAAAACCACGAAAATGTCTATTGATTCTATTGTGTGAATATTAAGGTAAATATTCGTGTTTATTTAACATAAAAGTAAAAAGTAGCAGTTGTAAAAACAAAACTCTGTGCGTGAACACATAACGCTGAAGTCGTGAGTGAAGATTGTTCCTGAACCACAGCTGCAGAAGTAACGTCATAAAAAAATGCACCTCGTGTTTACTTGCGCGGCAAAAAGTAGCCTAACGTTGTATAGGCTATTCCAAAGAACCCTCTACAACTGCGCGCATACAGGCTCGGGTAACAGGTGTCGTGGAAAATTGTATCGTGGCATACGGTCTAAAGATAAATAAACGAAAGCAAGGAAGGACGGATTTTCAATAAACGCTCACTTCTGTAGCCACAAATTTATATTTTACTCTCTCAATTTAACGTCAAGTCTTAAAACTATTTTATCAATTCGCTGCCAACTCAACTGACAGCCTGAATGCCAGTGTGTACTGTAGCAGAATTATGGGCAGTGATTTTTTCCTTAACTGCAAATAATTATCTTCGCTAAAATGAAATACTCGTATAATTCAAAGACATTTTATTTCTATGATTTCTCTTCTGTCCTTCGAAGATAGGCGAAGGGACACTAATCTGTTTATAAGACGTAGATTTGTTTCTGAGTTGTTAATTACCATGCCCATGAACTCAGTGTGATGTAAGATCACTACCACTTGTAATAAAACCAAGCGAAGAATCTAAGCTAACGTTCAACGTGGTGGCTGTGTTTCTGTGGTATATTTCCGAGTACTTCATTATTGTTGCGAACCCTTCCGACGTGTTTCGTAATTAGCCGCCTGGGAAGTAATTCCATTTCATACATAAATTCACGCACTCTTGGTGAAGTTACTCTATCCTTAACCAGCGCGAATCGCTGTGGGAAAGTACAATTTATTTCATTTACTCGCCTTGCTAAGGGCTTTGAAGTTGCCCGCTCTGGAACGTCTGGCTCTCAGATTTTATTTGACAATGAATGTGTTGAATAAAGAGACGTCCCTTTCAAGTAATGTATTTTACACTGAAGAGCCAAAAAAACTGGTACACCTGCCTAATATCGTGTAGGGCCCCCGCGAGCACGCAGAAGTGCCGCAAGACGACGTGGCATGGACTCGACTAATGTCTGAAGGTATGCAGGAGGCATTTAAATCTGCACCAATTTGAGAAAGGGTTGCACGTCTGTCACGTTTAATGATTATCGTCAGTCGTCGTTTGTCCCGTTCGTTCACGATCTTTTTCCAGCCGCAGCGATATCGAAGATTTGATGTTTTTACCGGATTCCCGATATTCACGGTACACTCGTGAAATGGTCGTACGCGGAAATCCAAATGTTATCGCTACCTCGGAGATGCTATGTCCTATCTCTCGTGCGCCGACTATAATACCGCGTTCAAACGCACTTAAATCTTGATAACCGGCCATTGTAGCAGCAGTAACCGATCTAGCTGCCGACCGCATCGCGTTACTCTGATTGGTTCCATACCTCTGTTATTTGCATACGCACGTCTATACCAGTTTTTTTTGGCTCTTCAGTGTATATCGCTCTGGTCAACATTGAAAGTCTCCTCTCGGACAAGGGCCGCGGTTGGTGAGCGGTTAGCCTACTCGCCTCCCACCAAGACGAACCGGATTCATTCCCTGGCCAGGTCGTCCCCGGATTTTCGCACGTAGGAATCGTGCCGGACGATGCAGCTGGTCAGTAGGTTTTCTCGGGGACCTCCAGTTTACGCCACCTTTATATTCCGGCGCTGCCTCATATCAACCTCATACGATGTGCTGATCTACGAAAAAGAACAACACACACTTCAGACAAAGACTGTCGAGTGCTTTCATGACGTCACGCACATTATAAATACCACTTCAGAGTACTCCGAAATTGCTAAAAACGAATTTTCTGAAGCACCGAATCTGAAAATATACTCTTCAGATCCACACAAAACTACTCAAGGGCCCTGCATTCAACCTTCCTACAGACTTTCCACTAATAAAAATATAGGGTTACCACTGAAAGTTCCATAGGTATGACATGCGACATGCGACAACACTGCACGTCAGTTAAGAGCCATGCGCTTAGCGGCGACGGGGAACTTGATGCGCGTGGGATTGTCGCCCTAATCGCTCTCACGCTTCTCGGCCTCAAACGCGTAAAAAAAGGTCCAGGTATGCGGGACCCTTAAGAGCCGCTCATAACCTGTACAATCCACTCGCTAGTGATGCCACTTAAAACTGGGTGGTGGACGGTTAAGGAACACAATACCTTGAGAACTGGTTCAAATGGNACTCGCTAGTGATGCCACTTAAAACTGGGTGGTGGACGGTTAAGGAACACAATACCTTGAGAACTGGTTCAAATGAAAAAAAAAACAATGGGCTATTGACATAAAAAACAACATAATGCGATAGCTCTTGCAAAATCTTTAAGTACACATTTATTTTGCCGCTATATGATAGATCGTAACAAATATACAACCTAATAGTCAAATATAAAAAAATTTGTTCGCGCTTTGGCAAACCTATTATTAAATTCNATCGTAACAAATATACAACCTAATAGTCAAATATAAAAAAATTTGTTCGCGCTTTGGCAAACCTATTATTAAATTCCGGTTTGTTAAAGCTGTTTTTAATTCAAAAATTATATCGGGCGTTTAACGCATGTTTAGAAGTTCGGCCCCCTGACTGTAGAAAATCGACGCGTATTATCATCTCGCATAATGAATTGATTTTACCAAAAAGGCTGTTTAAATGACGCTAGATATAATATTACTACAGCGGATGCTTAGTTAATTAAACAATTGATATCAACCTTTAAAATAAAACGTTTACATATTTTAACACAAACACTGATTGGAATTCAATACGGGCTGCAAATTTGCAGAAGTAATTATATGTCTATACGTTTTATTTNTTAACACAAACACTGATTGGAATTAAATACGGGCTGCAAATTTGCAGAAGTAATTATATGTCTATACGTTTTATTTAAAAAAAAAATAATGTTTAAACTGGTGTCCGTTAAAATTTCTTTATTTCTGTATTATATACATTGAGGTTATANTTTAAAAAAAAAATAATGTTTAAACTGGTGTCCGTTAAAATTTCTTTATTTCTGTATTATATACATTGAGGTTATAATCATCGTAATTATATCGGTGTACGTCTAACAATTTCAAATTTAAAGTATATCTTGATTGACGGGTAAATTTTAGTAGCTGATTCCCGGGCGATGTTAATTTTTATACGGGCGGGGGAGGGGGAAATAAACCACGGGGAGGAAGAAAAACATACTTAAGGCATTTCTAAAAAGTTTTTAGTCCCAACCACGACTGCAGGTTGGCGTACGTGGACTTAGTAAATTAATTTGTCGTCAGTCTACACTTCTCAGTCCCTTACATGTTCGGTCCACATTCGTTCATTCATTAGCTCGATGTCACGTGGTGCGAAGTCCATTCATGGTTACTTCCCACTTTCCTGAAGCACTGCTAAAGTTCTACCTTTAGCTATGGCTCCGTCTCGTACAAACAAAGACTAACCAAGTCAATATAAAATGACGCCAAAAGAACAACGCATCGCATTACGCACAGACTAAGACATGAAGTAGACTGCATTTTGTCTTCTACGCCTGTCCCCATTTTTAAGTTCGCAAGTTGCCAGTATTGCTGTAAAAATCACACTATTCAAACAGCGGTGGTAACGTACGTTTTACGTTCGAATCACCACAAAAAACGCTTTGCTTATATAATTTAGAAAAAAAAAAACTCAACATGAATATATCACAAGGCAAATTTAAAACTCTAGAAATCCTCGCATTAAGATCAGGCGTGCACGTGCCGATAAAATCGGCGTATGCGCCTACACTGAAATAGGAGGTACCAAAATTACACTGTAATCTAACAGCCAGGCCAACACGACAGTTATCGGGACGACCGCCAATATTTTGGCGTGATGTCGGCCGCACCCTAAATAACTCGCAGATATCGGTGCGCAGACCAAATGCGTAGTCGTCTCGCTAACGTTGTTCCAGTTGCGTCTTTCGACAGTTCCTCACATTGTGTGAAATAGTACTACTCGACCAAGCCAAATGTGTACCCTTGGAGGGGTGAGTGAGTGAAGATATGTAGGCGGCTTTTAGCTTCGAGGTCTTGAGAGCCGATTGGATTGAAGCGAGGTGAGTATGGAGCAGCNAACTGGGGATCCCCGAGAAAACCTGCCAACCAGCGGCATCGTCCGGCACGATTTCCCCTTGCGAGAATCCAGAGTGACCCGGCCGGGGATGGAACCCGGTTCGCCTTGGTGGGAGGCGAGCAGGCTAACCGCTCAGCCACCGTGGCCCCCTAAAGTAGTTAAAGGATTTTCTCTCGTCTTCTCTGAGTCTCCCATATAGGGTATATAGAACAGTATAATAAGGTTAAAAAAGGGGTAAACCTCGGAATGAAAGTTAGAAAGCTGAAAATTTGCATACATCTTGGTTTTGACATTCTGAAAGTTAGCTTAAGTCTCATAGAATCTTGTGTCCGCGTGTCAAGATATTCAAGGCCAAAGGTCGTGAAAATCTTTTTTTTTGTAAATATCTTGTTTACTATGCTTCAAATGATGTTTGAAGTTATTACAAAACTTGTAGAGCATAAAATTATCTACAAATGTTGTCTTTGGTGATATTTTATATAATTAACCGTTCTCGAGATAGAGCGCGAAGAGTGGGAAGCTCCTATCCGTTTATAGGATAACGTTATGTCAACTGTGGAATCCAATGCATAGTACAGTGTATAAAATTAATTACTTACTAAAAATATTATAATTATTGAGAAACTTAAATTATTTACTTATTTATAAATAATATTTATAAAAAATATTTATAAATAAGACATTCGTTTGATAATATTTAGTTATAATTACATTGTACGTAGGAAAGAGATTAAGTATTTATTTTTCGAACAGTGTAAATACTTGGATATACCTACCTATATTATTTCCCGAAACGGGGCACCTAACACAACCAATTCTATTTATATAATAGTAAGTTGGGGCAGATGTTCAGCAGCTCGACAGCATATATATCGTGTCTACTACCAGATCCAAACTTGGTTAGGGAAAAATTTACAACCCGAGGAATGTGGGTGGATATTGCAAAATAAATCCTGGAACCACAACAACATTAATACCACTAGCACCGGAAGAACTACTCAGTACGATCTTCTGCAATTGCAAGAAAGACTGCAGTGTGAGTGGTGTATGTAGAAAAGTAATGTTGCAATGCTCCTCAGTTTGTGGCCAGTGTAACGGACAAACAAGCACGCACCAACGCTTCATCATATCTAAATGATCTTGATGAAAAAAGTGAATATGTGCCTGCGGTCCTTGAAGCTTTAGAGCCGAATATAACAGACAACAAGGATGATGATAACGAACTGGAAATTCAATTTGGGCGACCAGAAGAGGAAGACGATGACGAGCAAGAGGAATGTTAAGCTGTATGCTTGCTATTGATAATCAGAGAAAAAAAAACAAAAATCCGCCTTACATTTCAACTTAAATAAATTTTAATAGATTTACGATTAACTTATAATAAACCAATATGTAATTACAATGTATTAAACTATTTCATTTCAATATCTTATTGTTAATATAAATTAACTAAATATTATCAAAAGGATGTCTTATTTATGAATAATATCTATAAATATTATTTATAAATAAGTAACCAATTAAGTTTCTTAATAATTATAATATTTTTATTAAATAATTAATTTTATAAACTGCGCTATGCATTGGATTCCACAATATGACATAACGTTATCCTATTTACGGATAGGCGATTCCAATCTTCGCGCTCTATCTAGAGAACGGTTAACTATATAAAATATCGCCTAAGACAAATTTTGAAGATCATTTTATGCTCTACAAGTTTTGTAATAACTTCAAACATCGTTTAAAGCATAGGAAACAAGAAATTTACAAAAAAAAAACGATTTTCACGACCTTTCACCTTGAATATCTTGACACGCGGACACGAGATTCTATGAGACTTTTGAGCTAACTTTAAGAATGTCAAAGAAATATGTATGCAAATGTTCAGCTTTCTAATTTTCATTCCGAGGTTGAATCCCTGATTGACTGTACTAATAGTGAGTGCCTTCGTGTGTTCCTGCAGCTACTATTGAATGCTCCCGATATTCTTTTCTCCGCCGCTTTTGACGTCTCCGGATACGGAGCAGACACGGCAAATAAATCCTCCCGTTCTAAATGGGAGCCATATTAATTTGCTCTGCATTAGCCTGGAACGGAGTTTCATTACTTTCGTAACGTCGGCCTGGACACGTGCCGAGGCCACTTGCGTGTGTGAGAAACGAGAAGTTGTCCAGGTGTCTGGCGACTTGGGGTTGCTGTTCGCATGAAGTCTGCGTCTCGTGACGGCCTTGTGGGCTGCTCACGCAATCGACGCGCCGGNCCTTCAGAACCGCTTCCACGGAAACACAGGTGTATCCTTACGCTACGTGTGTTTTTTACACTCACAATGGTACCCGACTTTCAACACTTGCTCTCATGGTTAGTGGATGTGGTAGTCTTGTAGCGGATTAACTTATGTAATTAACTAGTGAGGTTCTTTTTGATGAAACAACCCTAGAGTATTTTAGCTTTAGAACTACTTTTTATGCCATAATACACAGTATTATCAACGATATAAAGTGGAAAAACTTAACAATGAACAAAAATAAGAATAATTTTAATTATTTAAGCTGTAACGGGTTGCTTTATTACACGTTACTGTCATTGAATATACGAGCAATTTCACAGGTATGCACACTTTAAATAGTAGTACTTTCTAACTTTTTTTCTGTTAATAATGAATTTATTATGATTTCAAGAAAACTGTTATTTGTCTTACTTTTACAACATTTCCTATTAGACACTTTATCTATGTTGTTTTATAGTTAAACAGCCTCTCAAAATATTTTTCTGCCTGGTTCGGGATAAGTTTAGTTTATTTCAAACCGCAAATTTAGTTGGCCTTCTTTCATGAGACGATAATTACATTTTATTTGTGGGGTTAAAGGGAATTAGAACAATATTTTGTAGATGTGAAATTACATTCCAAAGTCCAGAGAACATTGTGCTAGTTACTAATTTTGAAGAACCAATAGTGATACATATCATATTGCGGTGAGAAGAATACGTGTATTTATCACCCCTTATAAATGTTTTCGGTTAAGGTTACCTTATAGTTCAACAGAAACCACACCGACGAAAATTTTGTTTTCACAGAAAACAACTGTTCGTTAATAAACTGATATTTTCCTCGCGTGTCTTTACACTCGGATAAACAAAGTTTGTTTGGTGTAACCAAATTAATTTTTGTATAGGGGAAATTAAATATTTTGTTGCTGAAACTAAATTACTTTATTGTTCTCATTTGGTTTTTCCCAAACATGTAAAATTCGTTTGACGCAACTACATATTTATATGCCTAGCTGTGCGCACATTACAGTTTCGGTAATAAAAAAAAAAGAAATGAAATGTGAATCGAGATTCAACCCCGCAGCGCTTATGCCAAAATGCTACGCCTCGGAGGGCCATACACGTGCCTCCATCACTCATAGCTGCAAGACACCTAATAAGGCCTTAGTAGCAGTGTGAGCCACAGAGCCAAGGCCAGTGAACACGCAACATGCCCCGACAGCGCATTCGATAAGCCTTTGTCCAGCTGGATGAGTTTGACAGAGGCCACGTCGTCGGCCTCCGAGAGGCAGGTTGGAGATTCCGGCGCATTGCTCGCCGGTCCGCCTGCACGGTGAGTCGAGTCGGTGTTGGACGCAATAGGAACAGGATGGTACACACGTCCGTCGAGAAGGTTCGGGTCGACCCCGGCGGACCACCAGCAGGGCGGGATCATTTCATCGTGCGACAGGCTGTAAGCACTCCACGGACGTCGCTGTGCACCATCCAGGGACATCTCCTGGCAGCTGGGGGGTACGCCTGTGTCCACCAGTACCGTATCCAGGTGGCTACCAGAGCGGGATCTGTTGCCGCGGTGTCCCTTACGACGTCTACCATTACTACCTGAGCATCGCCAACCACGTGTAACCTTGTGCTCGGAAAGGTCAGCATGGCGACGAGTGGTGATCAGCAACGAATCACGGTTCCGTGCGGATACAGACGAAAACCCAATTTGAGTCTGGAGACATCCTGGCCAGCGCCGTGATCACGCCTCACTTTAGAGCGACACATCGCCCCGACGAGAGGTGTCGTGGTGTGGGTTGCCGTTCCTACGGTTCCCGCGCCCCCGCTGGTGGTTATTGATTGAACCCTGACGGCACGGCGATACGTCCAGGTAATTCTGCACCTTGTTGCGCTCCCATCCTCGTGCAGCTTGACAAACCCCATTTTACAGCAGGATAATGCCAGGTCTCACACAGCACGGTTATCTCTGCCCCTACGTTCTTGATGTCAACACGCTTCCTTGGCCAGCAAGGTCCCCAGACCTCTCACCCATCGAGAACGTTTGGGACCAAATTGGACGACAACTTCGGCAGGTCAGTTCCGCCAGCTGTGGCAGGATCTTCCTCGGGAGAACATCCGACGTCTGTATGCCTCCATGCCCGACCGTGTCACCGCGTGTCTCCGAGGCATGGGTGGTCCAGCACCATACTAAGTGCATCCTGCAAGTGTTAGTGCCCTGCAATATATGCTTAGTGGGGTACGATATTTTTATGTTTTCTGTATGCATACTACCATGTCCTGTAGCTGCAACCACTTGCGTGCCCTTGCGATGCCACCTTCAGAGTAACAATTTTCTTTTAAAATGAATGTAAATTTTCTAATGTAATTTAGTTCAATACATATTTTCAAATTTTTTAACTTATTTTTTTTTGCGTTGAAATTGTGTCGTTATTGCTTGTGCCTTTATATATGTATTGCATCACTAAACACGCTAACAGAAACTGTTACTATCCTAATTGTAAAATAAATTATTAACAAACTCTGGAGCCGTAAATTCGGACGAAGGAAATAAAACAACCCGATTACCCTTCAGAAAACTAAATAAATGTCAGAACTGGACCAAGTTTATTTTGTTGCCGCCACAAATTCTGTAATATTCGACGTATCAAATTGTTTCTGCTAACCAAATGCATTTTAACTGAAGACAAAATTTTCGTTTGACTCTTAACATGATATTTCAATTGTCTATATGCCAATAACATGTAATTATTGAACGTGCTTGTTAAAAGAAATTGTGTGTACGAAAACTTGTAGATGGTATGGGCACAACGCATTAAACGTTCGATTGAACAACTTATTTTTAAATACTTTTTGGTTCAAGGGAACGAATATAGATTTTTGCTGCAAAATAGCAAAATAAGATTAGTTGGGTTAACAAAATGTTTTTTGGTGTAAAGAAATACTTTGCAAGTAAGGTAACTGAAACCTATCATGCCGGGACGTAATACCTTCTCATACAAAATGTTTTGTCAAGTTTCGTAGTAAAAAAGTAAGTAAAAACGTTTTTAATTAGAGGACAAAAATCTTGCATTAGATACGTAGTTCGTAATGCCAGATGCACTTAAAAAAAATCCTCACAAATATTCCGATTTAATTCATTTGTGAAACGTACGCACGTTGATAATTTACAACGGTTATTCGTAATTATGATAACGGACAAAGCGTTTTGTTTTATGGCAGTAGTTGAATAAATAATTTATTTTGTATCCGTTATCCCTAGTGCTTTGCTGCAAACATATTAATTATTTCTCTACCAATTAATGCAAAATAACTCTCAATTTTAGTAATTAATACTAATAATTGCGCAGTGGTTAAGAAGCCGACCAAAAGGCAAACCAGAAACAAATTTTACGAATCGAAATACACGCACCGGTAAAGTTATATTTGTATTCAAAACACCAATACATTATTACTCTAGCGAAAGTTAATGTTTGTAAGTTCCAAGTTGTTTCATAGCATTGTAAAATAAAATTTCTTACTCTTCTATTTCAACTATTACTTCCTTTAACTTTTGTTGCCATTCCCTATGATTTTCTTCAAAGATTTAAATTTTTTTTCCAAATTATTAAAACCAGTTTTTTTTTTTCATTATTAAATTATAAAAACCCGCCGACCAGTGGCATTGCGGGGCTTGAACCTGGCTCGCCTTTGTGGAAGGCGAGCAATGTAACATATGGTGGAAGAATACACTGTGTGCATACAAGTAAATCTTAAGCAGGGCTTTCAAAAGTGCTCAGTATACCGTGAACAGACTTTACACCGAGCGATAGTCTGTTATAGCCAAGCTGAAAACATCGCATCGCCTACACACGTTTGAAAGATTAGACCAGTACATTTCATATTTCCTGACGTGCCCCACGAAATAATGCATTTTAGGTAACAGACAAATAAAGTTTTTTTTTACCTAATGCCAAACTTGCCAAACATGTTCAATTTATATAGAACTACATAAAATTTATTTACATATGGAAAATACATGTGATGAGTGAGACAAACTTGTAGGGAGTATGTGTGTGTGTTTATTAAATATGTACATACACATACAGGATGAATATAAAAGAATACCCCAACTTTGAAAGTCTATAATATCAAAATCAAACAACCTACAACCTTGATTGACCAATCAAATAAACCGTGGAACCGTGAAGTTTGTTTACCATACATTAATAAATGTTCATTGGATCACCACGAGCGTCCCGAACGACATCTACGCGATAATCAAACTCGTTCCACACTCTTGTCAGCATGCCCGGTGTTACGCTTTTGGATGGCGTCCGTAATTCTCGTTTCGAGGTCGTCAATGTTAGCCGGCAATGGTGGACGAAACACTTGATCCTTTATGTACCCCCATAGAAAAAAATCGCACGGGACAAGATCCGGGCTTCTTGGGGGCCAGTGATGAAGAGCCTGGTCACCAGTTGCTCCTCGACCAATCCAGCGTTGCGTAAACGTCTCGTTCAGGTATACGCAAACAGCTAGGTGCCAATGGGGTGGCGCACCATCCTACTGGAAAATGAAGTCCCCCGCCGCCTCTTCTAACTGAGGAAACAACCACTCTGTAAGCATGTCCAAAGAAGGGATTCCCCCCAAAGTGAACGTGTTTTGCGCTGTACCCAAAGACACTGTTTTCGGCCCTTTCTTTTTTTACGAGTCCACTGTTACTGGAATCCCCCATTTGGACATGTGGTACGTGTCCATAAACTTGCAGATGCGTTTTTTTTAACCTGCCCTATTGGAAAGAGGTTACAAAAAAAGTTTAATATTCGTAATGTAGGCATTTCACTGTGTATAAAAATTACTATAAAAAGTTTAAAAAATTTTGTCCGGTAGCAGGATTTGAACTTGGAGGAAAAAAATTGACAGTCCAACATCTTATCCACTCACCTCCACCACACTTCTTCAAGAACTGGTGTTGTAAATATGGGATTCATACAGAATGATGTATGTACTACCTCTCTTAGTTTCTAGTCATGTTAGTGTGTTTGAGAGTTTTTTTTTATTTTCAGGTTTACAAACATGGGTAAGAAAAATAGGTTTTTTTTTCGTAATGTATTTCACTGTGCATAACAGAGAAATTAAACGGAGTTTAAATATTTTGTCCTGTAGTATGATTTTAACACAAATTGGAAAAAATTAACACTCAATAACTTGAACCACTCTCCTACCACACATTTACACGAAGTACTGAATTTCGTAGATGGAGTTTACACGAAAGTGACGAACGCGCCTCTCTTAGTTTCAAGTCGTGTTAGACCGCTAGCTATTTTGTTTTCTTTAAGGTTTATAAAACGAGGTTGCAAAAAAATTGTTTTATTTTAATTGTGTGCTTATTTATTTCTTCTGCTTCCAGTTTTATAATGTATATAAGTGTAACAATTAGAATGTTTGTAAAATATTTACATTTTTTATAATAGCACAGTTTCAATTGACCGACGCATGAATTAAATGACGAGGCTCACGGGAATGTTAATTTTATATCTGGCGGAAGAATACACAATGTGCATACAATAAAGTGCTCAATTTACCGTAAACAGCTTTCAAATAAAATGTTGCCATATGGCATCGTCGGCTTGGAAAAGGATTAAAAGCAATAATTACCAGGTCACTGCAGCAAGTACGCCATCGCGTTTCAGTGGGAAGAAAAAGGCCGTTGATACTGGACGGTTAGTCATGGGATGAGGCGGGAGGGAGCCGTGCTTCCTGAGGGTTTTTAAAATGATTGTGATTTCCCAGGGGGCCCCGGAAACGATCCCCCGCCACTGCAAGCTTGACACGGGGGCCACGCCGAATCCCTCGGCGACAATCAGTTCGGAAAGTTTCAGTCTGGCCAGCCAGCCGCCGTGATTCGCCGACGAAAGTTCCACGAGCGTCCGTCCTCGAGGTACCTTGTTAACACATTCTCACCTTACATCAGGGCACGAAGTGGCGAACGTATGCCTCGGAGAACGTTTCAGAGAACACCGCAGTTCTCGAATATCCCGCCAAATGACCTTCATGAACGGCTTCCTCGTTTTCCCCTTTTAATTCCACTTTTCTTCCCCCTTCTCATTAAGGCGAAAAGTCGAAAGTGGAAAAACTCTGAAAAAAGTTTGAGTTAATTAAAAAATATGGTCTAATAATAAAGTTGTTTGAATTGCTACAACCGTAAATCGCGATAATAGGATTGCCACCGATTATTTTACGTACTTAGAACAGAAAATAACTGCAATTGTCAGTCTTTTTTTGTTACGGTATCAAGTAATATTACCGAAAAATTTCAATGAAATGAAGAGCTTTCGTGCACAACTATATTGACCATCATAATACCAATTTATATAAATGGTTGGTTGTGTGTAACACGCCATAAATTATAGTTTATCCAAAGTAGAATATTAGTTAGTACATGATCAAAATACTTCGAATAACCCACGCATTAACGTCAATTAGTGGTTGGGTTTCTGTCATATTATATTTGTATATGTTGGAAACTGGTAGAAAATAATTGGTTGGCATGTTATAAACAATATTACTAATTGTGATTGGTATCCAACTGATTAAATTATGTTGGGCCAACGTAGTTCCGAGTGTCATTTTGATGTCCAGCCATCGTTATTTTTCCAACGTTGGCCCAACCTTCAAGCAAAGGTTGGATTAACGTTGGCCCAACCAAATAATGCCACACGGGTCGGCATGCCTGTCACATGTTAAAATAGCTGTGTCAATATTTTTCAGATTGTTTTTATGAGTTAAACTGAACTTCGAAACTCAGATTCTGTAAATCCTAATATGTCGTAGCACAAGGCCTGTTTGAAGTAGGTATTTTCGTGCAGAACTCGACATGTCCACGTACAGTTGCCAGATATGTATGGTTTAGCCAAATAATCATACGTAACATGCGCCTTAATCCCCAAATCGTTTAAGTTTGACACGTTGGGACTTGCGTGAAAGTTCTTCAGATATTTTCAATTTAGTGTAGGTCTTAAACCAACTATATATTAGTGAATAGTCAGAGAGCTGAGAAATATAAATTAAACAAGTGTGTTCCTTAAAAGTTGTCCTATCATGGACTGACTTTCATGTAGATGTTATCGTTGAGTTGCCTTTGCATTGTTACGCTGTTGCTACATTACACTGTTCTTACATACATTTTTCGATTACTATATAATATACAATTGCTCTATGTCAACAGTGAGATGAGCAGTAGTAGTCAGGCTGCTATGTATATATATATATATATAATAATATATAACATGTATATAACATATGATCGTAATATCATTTAGAATAGTGTGATGATGCGAATAGGAAACCACAAATTATCACCAACCTACTAAGCAGTAAAGCAAAATTTTCTATTAAATTAAATTATTGATAGTAATTTTATAAATGGGAATAAATGTTTGACTGGTCTTTAAAAAAATCTTCTCTTACAAATTTACACGGGACGCCTCTTAAATCAAATATAGCTCCAACACTATCTCAGTAACGACTTGAGTTCTTAAAGCAAAAGATATTGAAACGATTGGATAAAATTTATAATTAGTCTACTTTTTGATAAACTTACTGCTATTCACGATGAAAAAGGTATCAAAGAGGAATAAATAATATCGTGAATAACTTGAAATTCCACATGAGTCCTTTTTACCTTTGTAATAGCCAAACACAATTTGCATAACAACTGCTGGTAAAAAACCACCAAAGATAACATATATCACACAGTCCATTGTCCACAGTGCCTCTCCATGAGGGTGACGATCCAGATGTAGTCGATCTTCAGCTGCATCATCTTCCAAAGAGATTGGACTTCTCTGTTGTGTCTCTCACGGCCATTGGTTAGGTCCGTAATCATAACTCATGCTTTCACTTATTATCTTCTTTAACGCAACACTCGCAACAAAGATGCGCCCTTAAAGTATTACCTAAGATAGTTCATCATCTTGCAACAAACTATCACTTGTTCTTATACAACATTCTCTTGGACAAACTATAGACCAGAGAGACAGTGAGGAAATGCATTTATTCCTATTATAATTTCTTGCAGTTTTATTCGACAAGATGCATAGGCAGATTAGGCATGTCGGGTAACGTTTCTTCTGTGATCATGTACATGTTGAGGCAGCTTAGTCATTCTTGACCCAGAAGGATTTACATCGAGTGACGACCATACAGACAATTTTATTTCCATGAATCCTGGTCCGAGATCATACTGTTATGATATGTTTTTATGGTTCATCGTCATACCTTAACGGGACTATAAGGTAAATGCAAGTGATTGATAAGAGTTATATAAGAACACTTTATAAAAGGGGTTTATTTAAAATTAAGGTTGTAAAATATTATTACAATATAAACATTATTTAATATGCGCGGGAGGAGCTATACAAATATACTGAAGTATTAATTTATATTAAATTATAAAGATTTAACCAGCCACATCCTGAGTAAAGTCTAATTGGAGAGTCCCCACTTTGTTCATGATTCCGGAGACTGATTAAGATGGCGGAAGTCGACGCCCAGACACACCCATCTTCAGTGGTCTTCTCGTTCCAATGACCCGACGACAAAAGACACCGCCCACGGGTTACACTGCCCTATGTCGGCTGCGTTGTCCCCGTTTACTGGCCGGTGGAGGGGATTTCTGTGGTTTGCGATTTAATAACTAATTTCAGCAATCACGACCCGTGTCCTAAATAAATATGTGAAGGTGTGATCAGGCAGGCCGCTCAGCTAAGGCCTGATCACTACTCGTAACATCTCCCCCGATGTTAACTAGCGAGATGACCTCATCTCGCCCTAGAGTCTGTGTGGATTATGTAGATGATTGGAAGTGACGGCGGTTCATCTTGTGGCAGTACGAATACGGATCGGGTGGAAGACCCGTTCGCTACGTTAGGGAAATTTTTGAAAGGAATTATAGTAGACGGAGAAGCTAGGCATAAGGAACTGCCAATTGCTTTCGTGCAGTCCTCGGGCGAGGTGGCCCGAACAAACGCTGTGCTGTGTGTTGTTTGCAGTGGCCTTGAGAACCTTGAACTTAATTTCCGCTGGGGCGTGTAANGCGGGCGGTTCACGAACGCGTCAGCCTTTCTTGAGGTTGAGACTCCCTAACACTAACACTATGTGGAGTGGATCATTATTTACAATAAATTATTTGTAATGATTAAAAATTAAAAAAACACTGCCAATAGAAACAAATTGAAATGCAAACGTATTGACCTAGGAAAATCAAAGTTCTCTCACCCGGAAAATTAATAATTTTGCAATGCATTATGGTATTCGGAAGAAGTTGAGCAAGTGGCCTACATGGCGAAGAATAATTCCTCTTTGCCCCTAGCATGAACCTACAAGTGACGAGTCTAACCCTGCCTGTAGCCTGGTTATCTGTCTACCCACACTTCGCTAAGACGATGAACTGAGTACTCACAGTCATCCTCGTCCCCTCGAACTCTGATTGCGAGTGGGAAACAGCTGCTACGATAGAGTCTTCTGAATGAATCCAATTTAGGCAGTGCTAAATGAATTTGATTGTTGTTTATCCTGCAAGATATACGTTTCTTCTGTACTTGTCGGTGGTATTTCAAGTTGTACACATGTGTTTATGAGTATTCTTAACGGTCTTCTTAATCGTTGCATTGTTGACGCTATCGGATATAGCTTGTTATTTCTTCGTTGATTTTCCTTTATTCACCCATGGGTTGGTGAAAAATTAATGATTTTTCGTTGTTGTATTTATTATTTTCCTCTTGTTGGTATTGTTGTGCTCTGATACATATTTTGATATTAAATAAGTATATATGTGAGCCAGTAACTAGCAGTGAATCTCATTTTTTTTTAATTTGAAGCTAAAGTGTCATTGTTGTGTAGCAGAACATTGATCATAATAAGTGTTTATGCGTGTAATTAAAGACGCCACTGTTTGTACTTGGTGCTTATCCCGTGGAGACTTTTAAACGGGATCCTCAAGAGTTAATGTGAACACAACACTTACACACGCTAGTTTGAACACTTGGTGCGCAAGATACACGCGCACGATGGCGGTGCCGGAAGATCATCGGACTTTCGACAGCAGAACGCCCACGTTCGTAAACACTCTATAAACGCAGGTGGTGCGAGCGTAGTTGTCACATGCTGCGAACTTGTGTATTTCCAGGTACAAAGTAGTCCTTTGATGCAGTTATCTCTTGTGCGATAAACTTATCTACACACTCGCCTAACTATGGACGTAGATCCGGCCCGATCAAATCCCGCTCGAAAACTGACTAGTGTGCTTGTAATGGCTAGCATCGCTGCCCTGCAAGCGGCTCGAACGAGGGACATAGCCGAACGTAGCCGGAAGAGACCGAAGAACATCGCCGAGATCCAGATCACCCTGACCTACCCCAACCCACAAGGAGGAACAACTGTCTCTTTTTTTTTTTTTTTTTTTTTTTTTTTTTAAGCGCGATGAGCTACTACTGTGGTTTTTATTTTATTATATTCATTATCTCCAAGTTTTTATTCATTACTCAGTGTTTGTTTTTCTTTTGATTTGTGCAATCTAAGAATGGCAAAGCTTAATTGACAGGATGTATTTCATCTGCTGCGAGGTATTATTTGATGATGATATACAGTATATATATTTAGAGACTTGTTTTTCAGAACAGTATTTGATGTGTGAAGTTGTAATTGTTTTCTTCAATAAACGACACTGGAGTTTAAAGGCGTTACATTTTCTATAAAATTTAGCATTTCTGTTTTCACATCACATAAAAATTTGGCGGTGCAGTCTGTTACGCCTCAAATAATCAATATTTATTCCTTTCAGAGCTATATCAGTTTACTTTTGCAATGTGTATGTTAACGCTATATTTATTTGTTTTATTTGTTATTTTTTTGTGACAGATATATTTCATTTACTACAGATCTAATTAATATTATCAATTTCAAGTTGTTTTAACGTCAGAAAACGTATTTCAGCATGATTATGTTTCTATGTCTTTCTGTTTTCTTTCACAAAATTATTTTTATGTTTGCCGTTTTGCATACAGGAATTTATTGTTTGGTTGCCATGGTAATGCAAGATCTATCTGTAAAATGTGATGTAGTCATCTCGTGATTGGCGCGACGTTCGAAGGTGTCGTATAAGTATGTAGATTTAAAGGTTTCTAGCAATCTTGGTTTTTCCGTCAGGCAGGTGGCGGGTCATCGACCTGACAAGTATTTGAATTTTTTCTGGTTAGATTGGCCGAGTCACGTGCCGTAATTCAGACTGGCGGCAGGGTGGAGGCGTGCAGCACTGAAGAATGATTAGTTAGTCTGTACGTGCCACCTACGCCAGGTAGAATTAAGTCAAGTTAGAGCTACGGCGATATGCGCGTGGTGTGGCAAAGACTGCAGATACGTACATCAGGCTCGAGGGCCTTGTGAGGGGAGACCAAGGCCAACGACCAGGAGAACAAGCCTCAGAAGATAACCACGAGATGTTGCAGTAATCAAGATTTTTTAAACCAAGTGTTCTGAATTTTCGACGCAGAAACTACACCCGTACAAAAATTAATACATTTTTGAGAAATTAATTTAGCTTACGTATACAGTCTGATTCTAAAATCATGGGACAAACATTGAGGGGTGGTAGAGCTCACTAAACCAAACAATTATTGTATAGGAATACATGGGCGGGAGTGACGCGTTGAGGCACAAACACAAAAACATAACACATTAACGGAAACATAAAATGTTCATTAGCAGCTTGCTTAACGAGTGATTCCGTACAGAAAATACTAAAACCGTTGCTGGAAATTCACCCACCAACAGTCACGCATGCTTGGCGACCTCTACATATGGCGTGCGTGAAATACCCGGCGTATTTGAATCTGTTCGCCAATCACTCCACCGACGCTAGCAAGCTTGCATTACTGTCGGTGGTAGCAATTTTGAGCAATTATTATAAACATTGCTGTAAAAAGGCATTTAGCGGCGACATTGTAAATAAACAATGTGTTGCATTTCATGTGTTATTTTTGTGTTTGTGCCTCAACGCGTCACTCCCGCCCATATATTCCTATACAATAATTGTTTGTTTTAGTGAGCTCTACCACCCCTCAATGTTTGTCCCGTGATTTTAGAATCACCCGTAATACCATTTTTGATCTTCAGTTTGTTAAAGTTGCTCTACTTATTTGCCTACGAATCTTTGAACTGATGTCTTCTCCCAACTGAGTTGGTGTGAGAAAACTATTTATTAATTTAATTTACATAATTTTCGCAATAATTTAAAGATTTGAAGAGACTTGATTACATTTTGATTTTCCCATAAGAGATACGCACGAGATGGCTACACTCATAGTTACGGCCACACAAAGCAAAGTAAATTTAGAAACTAATATCTAGCTGCTATAATATTCTTACAGATAATAATTTATTTCGTAATGTTTAGACCAAAATATTTTTTTTAAAATTAAGTCAAATCTACTTCCACTCAAGTCTCTGTGAGTATTTATTGGTCCGTAGCTGGTGGTAGTTTTGAATTGTGTTTTCTTCCTAGTGTCTCCTGTATTTTGTGTATAGTCTACGGAGACTGGCTGCTACAAGTGTTCCTGACATTCAAATCTGTGGTAAGATTTATCTAACGTTTGGATGCTACGTTTGCTGCGAAGTCATTACTGTCCTGTAGAGCCGGCCAACCTTCATACCCCAGGTCACCATTCGCTGGTAATGACAACAAAAAATTATACCATCCAATATTATATTTCCTATTGCATTGCAAAGTTAAGTGGCACCGACAACGCGGGGCCATCAATTGCCTGCTGGTCACACTGCAGTACGTGACTTGACTGGAGTTCACATTTGGTGCGCGTCGTCTCTGTGACAGACGAATGCCAGCTTGTTTTCATTCAGCGATGAAGATACTGTTAGTACGGACTTGACTGCATAAGTGATCGGAGCATGCCACGGCACACAATAACACAATTTCAACGTGCTAGGATCCTTTCTCTCTGTCAAAGTGGTATTGTACAACGTACGATTGCTGAAACGGTGGGTGTGTCACAAAGTAATGGGCCTAAGATCTGGAGGCGATACATACAGACTGGTACTGTTAATGATCGACCACGATCTGGTCGCCCGAGGGTCACAACACCTGCTCAGGACCGCTATGTGTGAATTAATGCAACCCGGAACAATACCTCAATAGCAATAGAGATACGAGATTGTCTCCGAGTAGCCTCGGGTGAACAACTCTTTGACCAGACCGCGTGCAATCGTCTTCGGGAGGGAGGCCTGCATGCTAGGAGACCCATGAGATACCCGTATCGCAACAGACAACATCGGCAGAACCGCTTGCAATGGGCACGGGATCATCAAGAGTGGACAGCTGAAGAATGGTCCCTGTTCTCTTCACTGATGAGACGAGGATTTGTTTTTGGCCAGATTCCATAAGGTCGAGGGTGTGGAGAAAACGAGGCGCACAGGCAAGGTGTCGTGGTGTGCAAGACGTCCATGCATAACAAGGTGGAGGAATCCTGGTCTGGGCAGGAATCACGCTTTGACGTCGAACGCCATAAGTTCGTATTGAGAGCACAATGCCAGCTCGGCGGTACAACACAGATGTCCTTCTGACTGTCGTGCACCCTTACCGACAGACATTTGGGGCAATGTTTCTGCTGGAGGGGGATGATGCCCGCGCACACCTTGCAAGAGTAGTTGATCAATACGTTCAGCAAGCCGGTATTCGAAGAATGAAATGGCCAGCAGTAAGTCCAGACGTGCACTGCATAGAGTATGTCTGGGACTTTCTAAAAACTACCACTCAAGCACGCCATGAACAACCCAACAATGTACAGGAGCTGATATTGGCCGTGCAGACAGAATGGGGCAACTTGCCACAAGAGAAACTGGATAACCTCATTCTCAGTATGCCTCGGTGCGTCAAGGATCTTGTGAGTTATCGTGGTCACACACGGCATTGATCAATGTGGAGAGTGACAATAAAATAAAAGAGACCAATGCCCTTACCCACACAAACGGACAGCTAGTGTATTTTGTTTATTTTTATGATACAGAATGTAACTTTTTGCATTATTTGTGTTGTTTTGTAACAAATGCATTTGCAACATACTTGCATAAAGGGGAAATGTTATGCTATGGTTTTTTCGGTATAATACATATCTGATGCAAATTTTTTTTGGGCAGTTTATAATATTTTATTTGAGAGACATCACTGAAAAAGAAAATTACAATGTGGCGGTAACAAAANTTTTTTTGGGCAGTTTATAATATTTTATTTGAGAGACATCACTGAAAAAGAAAATTACAATGTGGCGGTAACAAAATATTTTGTTGCTATTCACCCTTCAAGATATTTTGTGACGACCACAAACAATTTTGTAGCTACCACAAAATAAATGTATAGTGCCCACAAAAGTTAAGTGGTGACAACTTAAAACTTTAGTGTTCACCACAAAATAATTTGGCAGCGCTAAGACCAACGAAATATTTTGTCACCGCTACCAAGTATTTTTTCAGTGGCAGCTCATTAATAAAAGTCTAGATTTGTCATGTTACGTCATGTATGTGTGTTAAGGTCATTTGAAATTGGTATATATGGACAGTTTTCACTTTTTCCGTATTCAAAATTACTATAATGATAATAGTGATAGATTTGCAAATTGTTTGGAAAATCTATTAATCTATGCCCTTTGTCCCAGATGGCAATATTTTTAACAACGAACCTGAAAATTAATAACAACCAAATAGCTTAAGTTAAAATAAATTGCATCTCTCCCCAATAAACGCTCTACTAATTACGTATCTTCCTAATAACCCCTATGTTTATTCAGCTCAGGAAGGGAATAGCAAATTTGCAATTTCACATATTCTTCTTTTGCTTAAAATCCTCAACTGTCATCGTTCGTACAACGAAGCGTTATACACGTTTACTTTTATTTGAATATCCCTGAAGCCTATATTGAATATTACTGCCCATTATCGGCAATAAACTCACTCTCCAGTGAAATGACTCCAAGCCCATTGGAGGAACGGATGCTTCAGAATTTACTGCTTTTATTTTGATATTTTAAAATATGGCCTATTAGATATATACTTTATTAGTTACCAGTAATTTATTTCAAAGTACAATACTGTACATTTTTACATACTTGTAATTAGTTAATCCGAAACTTGTTTTTAATAGAACGTAGAGTATTTCTAAAAATTCATAATAGCAGAAAAATTGAAGGATAAATTTGTAATATATTTCGTACCAAGTATATTACTACATAATTGGTGCTACCAGATTTGCTCTAGGTCTTTTGCTTTTTGCTTCTTTCTTTGTAAGGTTATGAAAATTCAGATGTCACTGCTCTTCCATACCAAATTATTACAAATTTCTTTACATGAGCCTAGTTTGAACTTCTACTTATTTCACGGTAAAAGTATGTGCGTGCCCATCATATATGTATGCTTCTGGAAATAATAGTTTATACTAATAAAATATATATAAATATTTACTTTGCAGAAACAGATAGTTTTGTTTCAAATTGAAGCGATTCTCATAAATTACATTTCAGGGGTTAAATAATGCGGTGCTGCATTTATTGTTGTCTTCTAAATGATACTGAAAAATATTTTTGTTAGGGCCACCGTCACACACACCCCCTAATATTTATACCTAGTGGATTGTTATAATCCATCATTTCTTGTATTACATATTACAAGGTGATATCGAGAGGTATTCAGAGCAATTACTATTAAAACTGACTCTCGATAGAGCCGGAAAAGTACAAGACTTTTTCTGTAATCCACATATCTGTACGGATAAAAAAAAAAAACATTTTGGTTTAAAAAAATATTAACCTTTATTCTTTACGTGTATATACGCTATACATTCCTATACGGAATGTGGTGAGATTAAAGTAAAGAAAAAAACATGAACATATAGGCAGACTATTAATGTATGATAATATAATACATTCCTTCCTTACGTTTTTAAATGTGCAACATGATAAAACAAACTGTAAAAAATTAAGTATGTCGAATGGTACGGTAGAAATAGAAATTTTAAGTAAGAAACCCATGTTCGTAAGGTGCCAAACGAACATCGGAAGCGATAGATTAGCGCCTGAAAGATGGACAATGAGCGACTACAACCTGTGCTGGCCAAGTGGTGCTCCTTGCAGGTCATATATCCGCTGCCACGTCATCTTGTGGCAGGTAACTACACGGTGTTTGAAAAGAGGTCACCATCGTTCAACCACTAAAGGNTATAATACATTCCTTCCTTACGTTTTTAAATGTGCAACATGATAAAACAAACTGTAAAAAATTAAGTATGTCGAAGGGTACGGTAGAAATAGAAATTTTAAGTAAGAAACCCATGTTCGTAAGGTGCCAAACGAACATCGGAAGCGATAGATTAGCGCCTGAAAGATGGACAATGAGCGACTACAACCTGTGCTGGCCAAGTGGTGCTCCTTGCAGGTCATATCTCCGCTGCCACGTCATCTTGTGGCAGGTAACTACACGGTGTTTGAAAAGAGGTCACCATCGTTCAACCACTAAAGGNTCCGCTGCCACGTCATCTTGTGGCAGGTAACTACACGGTGTTTGAAAAGAGGTCACCATCGTTCAACCACTAAAGGGGGGTTTACACGACTGAAAACTTAAGAAGCAAGCAGCAGGATTTACAGTGAGCAGTAATCCAACAAAAAATGTGTGTAGGCTTTTCACGGTAAACTGAGTAATTTTGAAAGCCCTGCTTAACATCTACTTGTAGGCATATTGTGTATCCTTCCGCCATATGTGAAATTAACATTGTTCTGAGATTTGCCAACTTATTCATGCGTCGGTCAAGTGAAACTTAGAAAATATTTGAAAAGTAAATACATAACAAATCTGCTAATTCTTGCATCAAAAGGTATTTAAAAAAAATACAGAAAGAAAAATAAATAATTTCAAGTATTCACAGACGTTTAACTAACACATTAATTTCAACGTTAAAAGACGAGACTACTTTCCCTCGATCGTTACCATTTTACTGGTCTCGTGCCAGCCAGTGTGCCCGTTTAAATGTATGAAAGGAAGGGAGAGCGACATTTTTGAAAGGTTGATTTCAAAGGTGCTCACTTTACCGTGAACATTCTATATACAATAAAAACGGATTCCTTACGTGTGTTTAACGATTATTTCGTTATATTTTTTATCTATTGATCATTTTTTAGCAACAGGCAAATATAAATAAACTGCTGTTGTGCATACTAAATTTTTGTGAGGTAACTGCTCATTGTCAAAACCGTCTGCTTACTGCTTAAATTTTCAATTGAATGAACCCCTTAAGTTTCATGGCTGAGCAGAAGAGGAGGACTTCACCCTTGGATAGTTGGCAGAACTGTGCTTTATATATGGAGAAGTTCCACGAAGCTCCAAGTCAGCAGAGCAGTTTATCCAAGGATGTTTCACTAACAAGCACATTTCTGGAATTGCATTATGTTATTTCCCTTTCACATGCGCTTGCAGAACATGGAANGATGTTTCACTAACAAGCACATTTCTGGAATTGCATTATGTTATTTCCCTTTCACATGCGCTTGCAGAACATGGAAATGCAATGAATCATCCTTTAATCAAAACTGGACAAATTCAGAACCCACGAGTGCTGCTGAAATTGAACCAAAACAGAACCGGTTTTAGGATGGCCCTTTAAAGAAAAATTATAAATTCATGAAAATAGATTTCATATACGAAATATATTAAGATANCGGTTTTAGGATGGCCCTTTAAAGAAAAATTATAAATTCATGAAAATAGATTTCATATACGAAATATATTAAGATAATTTACTTTGAAATAATAACTATAGAATATTATTAAGCACTATTGTTTATTTCTTATGCATCATGTAAAAGTAACTGATTAACTTGAACCAAACTTACTAACCAGCTAGGATCACAGTAATAGGTTGGATGATTCACATAGACTGGTAGATTATGTAAAAAAGTAAATATTTATAAATTCGAAAATCATAGTAAAAATAATAATGGTTTTAATGATACTTCTACTAGGGAGACTATACTGAATTTAGCACTAGGAATTAGACCTTTGATTATGAATTGTTTATTTAAAATACATTTTAACTTTATGGCACAAAACGTGAGATGGATGAAAAGGATGATTATGATGGATGACACGGAAACATGCTAGCTAATTTCGGGCTTATCCAGCCTGCCTGTTTAAAACAGGGACTCAAATAAGCCGTAATCACAATTACATTCTTCCGACGAGTACTGCAGGGAAAGGTATGCGAACTGTAGGTTTAATTGGAACAGATGTTGGAGAACGATTGTCAGCAGTGAACAATTTAGGTCAATTTGATAATATGGAATGATTATTTCCTTGGAAATGTTTGTGACTAGTACAAAAATATTTACTGTTCAGTGAATTTTGATCTGTTGGTAATATACAGGTNTTCCTTGGAAATGTTTGTGACTAGTACAAAAATATTTACTGTTCAGTGAATTTTGATCTGTTGGTAATATACAGGGTGATTATAAAATCATGGGACAAACATTGAGGGGTGGTACAGCTCACTAAAACAAACAATTATTGTATAAGTATATATGGCCGGAAGTGACGCGTTGAGGCACAAACACAACAATAACACATGAAATGCAACACAGTGTTTATTTACAACGTCGCCGCTAAATGCCTTTTTACAGCAATGTTTATAATAATTGCTCAAAATTGCTACCACCGACAGTAATGCAAGCTTGGTAGCGTCGGTGGAGTGATTGACGAACAGATTCAAATACGCCGGGTATTTCACGCACGCCGCCATTGTCAGCCAATCACGCCATATGTAGAGGTCGCCAAGCATGCGTGACTGTTGGTGGATGCATTTCCAGCAACTGTTTTAACATTTTCTGTACGGAATCACTCGTTAAGTATGCTGCTAATGAACATTTTATGTTTCCGTTAATGTGTTATGTTTTTGTGTTTGTGCCTCAACGCGTCACTTCCGCCCATATATTCCTATACAATAATTGTTTGTTTTAGTGAGCTCTACCACCCCTCAATGTTTGTTCCATGATTTTATAATCACCCTGTATTCCAAGCTAGAGTGACATTTGCATAAAATATTTAACGAGAACTGTTGTGTGAAATATAGCTACCCTGGCAAGCAGTAGTAAGGCGAAGGCTTACAAATATTAACTTCATCCTAATGAGTAAAAGTCAGCGTTTCACTTACAACAATTTTGTATTCTNAGGCGAAGGCTTACAAATATTAACTTCATCCTAATGAGTAAAAGTCAGCGTTTCACTTACAACAATTTTGTATTCTAATTACGCGTTTCTTACTACTGATCCGTGAACGTACGTTATTTATCGTAACACTGGCAAGTAATTTTATCAATAATTTATTTATTTAAAAAAATGCAATAGAGTTTTCTTTCAACTGTCTATAAGCAAAGCAGCTCCGGCTGGCGGTAGCTAACAAATGCGATGGTGGGGATATAACTGAAATTAAATCTGAGCCTTCCTTACATTTAGTCGGCACAGGCCATACAAGTCGCTCACGAGTCAAGCCGCTACCAGTCATTCATGATGGAGATGGATGATATTCAGCGAGCAGCGATACTGGGCGACAAGGAAAACAACTGTGCAACGTGGAATTGCTTCACCACAAAATATCTGAAGTTTCAACCCATATTAAGTCCCGTTGACCGCTCGAATATACCCATCAATACGTGTAATAAACGTGAAGTGGGTTACAAACGAATTACAATGCTGGATATTAAGTACAAAACCATCTCTTCATTCTCCTACGATGACGAAAACACTATTCAACAGCCATTACAGAGATTGTGTTAGTGAACCAAGAATCCACTACAATTTTGCTATTAACTAAAAACATTTGCATTGAAATGTTGAAAATTTCCTTTTCTGAAAATGCATATTTGGTGACATAAATATTGACTAAAAAGAAGAATCTAATCAGGTCTCCCAAAAGTTCAATTTTAATTTCAAATTTGTTTAATTTAAAACATGGATCAGTCATTCACAAAATATAAGATTGATGCCTTATAAAAGTAAACAGTAAAACTAAAAAAGTATGTATATTAAACACTGACCCCATACATAAATATTCATGCACAGAAAAATTATTGTCCGATCCATAACTTTATAATGAAACTAATGTCAGTGGCGATGATTTTTAAACTATTGTTTACCTTAATTAGTTTCTTAGTATGCGATTTTTTCAGCAGTTAACAGTTGTGTATTTAAATATTTAATTAATTTTTTAACTATGTTATTGTTTCAAGAGTACGTTTAAAACAAGTCTCCTTTATTTGTATGTTAACATTGTCATGAGAGATGACTGCTCGCCCATTTTCAGTGCAAAATTTCCTACTAAAACCTCTAGGATCACAATGATAACTTCTAACATTGCAATTTTTAGGGGTTATGTTTAACATTAGTTATATATTTTTTAATTATATATGATTACAGAGTATTTGCTTCTTTTGTCACTTTCGTTAAAATCCTTGCCAAATAATGTTTTTTTATATGAGTTAACAGTATAATCTTTGGTTATTTTAATAATTTATTGATAGAATGATTATGTGTAAATATTTTTCATTTGTTTCTAAATGGTATTCAGTATTAATATATTACTTGTTATTTTTTATTTCTTTCCTAGATGGTGATCAGCATTAAATATTTAATAAACAAATATACTAAATAAAACTACCCTGGTTGTGTCTCGTCTTGCCATTGCTGATTGGCGGAGAGATGTGTCATGGTTAGACGAAGACCAATCGGAGGACATGAGGCAACATAAGTAAGGCAGAAGTAAAATAGAACTAATCTTTACAGACAGAATTTTTCTCACCACGGCCAAAGACGGGCGTGTATACGTCAAAAGAAGTTTTAATGATATAATACAGAATGATGTGTGAATATTAATGAAATAATTGCGACAAGATGTTGTTAAAGATTAATTGTTAATAATTAAAAAAAAGAAGATTAGTTTTATTATATTTGACAAAATTGATTAATACATTTTTTGAATGTCCTGAAGAAGAAAACGAGTTTAACGAAAATTATTTGAATTTGAGAATTGCGACAGTATGATTTTAAGTGAAATGTTATAAATGACGCCCAACATGATAATTATATATTTGTGATTTGTATGAAATGTAACAACTGGCAACCCAGCGTGTGACTGAAGCACAACTTCGAGAACTTGTAGAACGCCGGGAACTTCTAGAGCTTCAGAAGTTGTGAACTCGGTAAAGGGAAGGACTACGCGCTGGACAGAATCTTCGGCTACAATTGAAGACGTCGTTCAAGGTGGAATGCGATAACCTGAAGTATGCTGAGAACCTCGAAAATACGTCGACAGAAAATATAAGTATTTTCCTCAACGAGGACATAGTAAAATTCCGGGAAGCACAAGGGCTCGAGCATGAAGAAAAAAATAATCATTTTTATGTATATGCAGTTATAGAAGAGAAAAGTTTGTAAGTGGCTTTGATTTGGTTTAAGTGTTAATCATATGCCACGAAGAAAATGTTAGGGTTAATATTTGAAAATCTTGAAGCCATGCAGAATAAATGCAGGTCTTAAAGAAAATCGAAACGATAAAAAAATATGCAAACTTTAGAACAAATCAAAACTATGCAGGAGAAAATGCTAAACGATAGTATGGTCATTAAGGAAAAAATGCAAACTGATAGTGAGGTCATTAAGGAAAAAATGCAAACTGATAGTGAGGTCATTAAGGAAAAATTGCAAACAGTTAGTGAGGTTCTAGAAAAAAAATTTTTTACGGGTTTAACCAGTCAAAAGAAAAATTTGAAAATTTTGAAAATAGAATTAATGAAGCAAAATCACAAATATCAGTAGGGATACAGATAATTCGTACTTGTGGAACAAGGGTCGAACAAATTAAACAATATCATAGAAAATGGAAACAAAATTTAGATTACAAAAAATATAAACAAAATGAGGGTGTTGAAGTAAATAAACAGTAGCGGATCAAAACAATGCATGCACAAGTGTAAAGTAATGTTGAAATCACTT
>NQII01004639.1:0-68580 GCA_002778355.1 Clitarchus hookeri
TCCGTAGTCCATGCGAGCGGAGCCACAGGCACAGCTTCTGGTTTTAATAAATTCGTTCCTATGACACGTGGTATTCAAGATAAAATTTCGTACCTTTTTTACGTGTTAATTGATGATATATATAAAAATAAATTCTTAGACTTCCTCCACAGCACTCACGTATGTTGTAGTTTTTCAGTACAGTACATATTTTCCTAAATAACTACGAAAGTGCCCCTATACCACACTAGATATTGACCTTACGCTATAGTACAGACATAACATCTGAACTGCGAACTTGAATTTATGCAATAACATAGATTTTTGACAGATTTTGGCAGAAGATGTAATGCGACCTAATTATGAGTTTGTAGTTCCCGTGTTTTGTCTGAACTGCAGTGTAAGGTCAATAGCTAGTGGGGTATAGGGGCACTTACCGAATTTTCTTTTTTGAAACATCAACAAGCTAGAAAAATTAATAATTCATTATGGCAGGGGAAGGGTCTCCTTATCGTGGCGTATTCGTGAATTAGGTTACTTTTACAACCCTGGTAGAGTTTAGGTCTTATCCCTTGCGTGAAAAGTATTATGCTAGTAATGTATATAAGTAATGTTCATCTTTCGAAAATGTTTATGTTTGTGATATTAGGTTTAACTTTCCTGTTTTAAAACATTTAAATAATTGTAAAATTTGCAGCTTTGTAAAGTTTACTAGATTAGTTATTTGTTCCGATTTTGGCAAGAGATGAAGTGCTGATAACTGCAACATTATCTATATTCACCCGAATTACTTGTAATGATTATGGTGAAGTAAATTATATAAATATGATAAGTAGTTTAACGATCATATTGGAATAAAAAAATTGAACTGGAGATTTGTATTTATTAGATTTATGCTGATATGCACAAGAACATGCCACAGTCAAGTTGTCTTAGTAACCAATTTCCGCGCTGTTTTTGAAATGTAAATTATTTATCAGACTTATTTATTGACTACTGTTTTGGAGTAATGTCTCACTTTTCTTTATTTAAAACTATACATTAATAAATGTTACTCGTCTGTCCATGTTTCGGCTCGAGCTAACGTAAATTGAAAACCATATTTTTTCAGAGTTATATTGAAACGATAAAATCAAGAGGATATCCCCAAACAAAAACAAATACTTACGAAAGTTAGTTTATTGGTAATTTTAACTATTGACAAAAGCACGCTACCAAATGGAGATATTTAATTTTTCCAGCGTATTAGGAAGCACTTGTGTTTCAGCTTCAATTTCATTGACGTTTATTGTATGGTTACTACAGTTTGTGTGAATTGTAGCATACTCCCATACGTATCATATGTATTGTAGCACACTCCCTTACCTATCATATGTATTGTAGCATACTTCCATACCTATCATATGTATTGTAGCATACTCCCATACGTATCATATGTATTGTAGCACACTCCCTTACCTATCATATGTATTGTAGCATACTTCCATACCTATCATATGTATTGTAGCATACTCCCATACGTATCATATGTATTGTAGCACACTCCCTTACCTATCATATGTATTGTAGCATACTTCCATACCTATCATATGTATTGTAGCATACTCCCATACGTATCATATGTATTGTAGCACACTCCCTTACCTATCATATGTATTGTAGCATACTCCCATACCTATCATATGTATTGTAGCATACTCCCATACGTATCATATGTATTGTAGCACACTCCCTTACCTATAATATGTATTGTAGCATACTCCCATGCCTATCATATGTATTTTGCAACCACAAACCGTCCATATGTATCCTTTTCCGAACCATAGGAGATAAGACCACCAAACTTGACGCAAAGGAACAAGGGAGAAACAGAGGAGAAGAGTATAACAGTATGGAAATGGAAGCCACCAACGAGGGTGGTGTATATATAAAATAGGAAAACAGTGGTTTAAACGGTTCCAAAATGGCAAAGGGTTGCAGAGAAAGTAAACTGTAAAGGAAGGTTGGGCACATACAAAGTAAGAATATAGTTTGGGAATGGTAAAGGGGTACATAAATGAGTAAGGGACTAGAGAGGAACGGGGCGTAAAGAATGAAGGAGGGGGTTATATCCAACGAGGAAAGGGGAATGACGAAGGAGAGTATAGGATACATGCAAAGTATGAAATCTGTAGCCAAACCGATGAAGGAAGAATTAAGGATTAAGTTTAAAGGGGCGATATTGGCGAGGAAAATTAATCGTTAAAAACAATTTGGAAGAATAGGAAACACTAATAAATAATACTACAGAGCTTTAAAAATAGCTGAAATTGTTATGACACATCTAAGGGAGGAATGGGGAAAAAGGGATTAATTGTGTATACAGCAATAGTAAATTCATAACTTCAACACTGAATGCAAATATTCGAAAGATAATAGAGTAGGACGCACATCTCTTGAGATACCCGTGAATAACTGAAATTAATAAACAAACGTAAAATTAAGCATTATAATATATTTGGAAGGACACCTCATCTACATAATTTGAAATCTGTACCCCAAATAGTATAGAAATGGCACAGCAGCAAACCTGAGATACTCAAACACGTATCTCCGTAAATCTATTTATAAGGTTTTAGGGTTTCTATCCACCATCACTACATTTTTTTTCGCGTTTTTAACACTGTCAGTTATAAGAAAATATTTCCTGCTCAATAGCACTGTGGCAATAAGTTTGCCTTGAAATCCAGGTGACGAGGATTTCCGGAAAGTCGGGAGGGGTGATAACGTACATCAGAAAAGTTTCACAAATGCGTATTGAAATCAAGAAATAACAGTGTGAAAATAAGTTTACTTGAAGATTTTCACCGTAGACGTAATAAACCACTACCCAGCATGCCAAAGTAGTACACAAATAACTGTCCTCTGGGAATGTACCTATAGTATTTTTAATGGGACAATGCAAGGACTGTGGGACCACACACTTCGCCTTGACCCGAGAGTGTTCGGCAGAACTAGGCATATGGGCATATGATCCTTCGTGTGCATTTAGAGATGGTTGTCCAAGTTTATTCACCAGTGTAGTCTTACCTTCATTTCGCTCGAAAATTTTAACGGAACCATGGGAGCTGTAATATGGTTCAGGTTCAAAAATCCGATGTACACTTTCCTGTCCATAACGGTGTGATAAGACACCAACAATTAGGCTTTTTCAAGGCAGTTATTACAACGTTAATTAGCTGTCCGTTTTGCTTGCACCACTTGCACAAGGAATGTACAGCAGTAAACAAATACTAGGTGAAGCAATATCTCATAACCGTATCCCATACTACGTACTCCATTAATCGCACAGTCCGTTAAGAAACTGGAGGGTATTTAATACTCTAGAGAGAGCCAGTACCTTCCTGGGTAAGCATACATGACGAGAGGCCAGAGAAATGTATAGTGTTTAATTAAGAGGAGGCTATAATTCATAGTCGTATATCATCAAGATGGTGACCCTGGTACATTGGTTGCCGCCATTTGAAATACCACACTTTACAGAAATTCACAAGATTCCATCTTCACTATAGAATCAAGTGCCCATTACTGACTCAATGTAGTCCAAGACACGGGGGAAGAAGTGTGTGAAATATAACCTCTTAACTCATAAAACAATGAGTGAGTGAAGAGATTTGGGCGGCTCTTAAAAGCGAGTCCTTGAGAGTCGATGAGAGTGAAGTGAGGTGGGTATGGAGCAGCACCGGAATGAAGGAGCGGGGGATACGTGAGATACCCGAGACAAACCCGCAGACAAACGGCATCATCCGGCACGATTCCCACTTGCGAAAATCCGTAGTGAACCGGCCGGGGATTGAACCCGTTTCGCCTTGGTGGGAAGTGAGCAGTCTAACAACTACACCACCGTGGCCCCATATCATCGTTTTACCACGAACTTTGGCTAAAGAGTCATCTACTTTACTCGCTTCGTTACGCTCACGTACACCAATAATATTACACTGTTTAAAAAATTCAGTATGTTTACTGAAAAGTGCTAGTAAAAATGTCTCCAGACTCTCCATAAAATTACGGACACGTTTTTTTTAATAACTGGCTATCCGTAAATTTAACAGAACTTTTCGTGAATTCACGGAAACACTTCATAAACTTGCTAAATAGTTTATCTGCGCTTCAGGTTAAAAAAAAAGAGATAACAAGAAATAATATGTTCGTTGTGCAGGTGTTATACTGCGTATCAGAAAGAAATTAAAAAAAGTAAAAATTTTCTGTTCGGGAGGGAGATTTGAAAACACGAACTATATAGTTACAGTAATTTAATCCACACTTATTATTTACATAAATTCAATATGTCTACTGCCATAACACCAAATGTCTGTTGCTTGCGCATCCTAGTTCAGTAGTCCCGCCCGCCAGTTTCACTCTCTGTACCGATGCTCGCAGTCCACAGACTTCAGTCTCACTGGTCACTCTCGCCGTCATTCGTAGTTTTACTGGCTCGTGGCTTCGTTGTCTTCGCACACCTGGCGCTCCAGGTGGCACAATCCACCAAACTCTTAACTGTCGGCCCGGAGGTCCGTCACGGCTTAAATTGTTTCGCTGGCATGATCCAGAATGTTCCCCCCGCCCCGAGTCACGTTGATAGAAGCTAGTGCGATAACTAGAACGTCGTTGTAAAAATAATCCCATTAATTGGCCAAAGGACGGGAGCGCACAAGACCAGATAGGCTTACCGCGACAGTAACGGTACGCGCGGCGGCATGCCTTTGTAAATCTCCGCGCGCAACTCGCATGTGTTGCTACGTCGTTGGCCTGTTTCCTTGCTGAAAGCCCTCTCTCTTTTCAACGGGACTCGTTGTATTGGTTGGCTCTCAATACCTCGCTGTTAAGAGCCGCCCAAATCTCTTTACTCACTCAAGAACCTCGGATACTCAAACACTAAAGCTAAATAATTCGGCTGCTAGCAAAATACAGATCTACATCAAANAATAATTCGGCTGCTAGCAAAATACAGATCTACATCAAAACATAAAGGTACAACGTAACTACATTGTTTTGAAATGTACTTCGTTTCACAATATTAACTAGTAACTATAAGTAATATGAAAACTGACACACTTGCATCAATGTAATTACCCCGTGTGAGCCTACTACTCCCCATCGACACGTCTCCGAGATGTTCACCAATTCCTAAAGATAAAAGGGAAATAATATGTCCTAGGTGGACCAAANCAATACCTCGCTGTTAAGAGCCGCCCAAATCTCTTTACTCACTCAAGAACCTCGGATACTCAAACACTAAAGCTACATAATTCGGCTGCTAGCAAAATACAGATCTACATCAAAACATAAAGGTACAACGTAACTACATTGTTTTGAAATGTACTTCGTTTCACAATATTAACTAGTAACTATAAGTAATATGAAAACTGACACACTTGCATCAATGTAATTACCCCGTGTGAGCCTACTACCCCCCATCGACACGTCTCCGAGATGTTCACCAATTCCTAAAGATAAAAGGGAAATAATATGTCCTAGGTGGACCAAANCCCCATCGACACGTCTCCGAGATGTTCACCAATTCCTAAAGATAAAAGGGAAATAATATGTCCTAGGTGGACCAAAACCTACAGGCTAGACTAGAAACCTTGTTTGGTAAAGACACATATATTAATGATGGGTGTACATTTTTCAATGAATTACAATTTTTTTTTAATGCTGTCACTTGTAATGAAATGCATGCCAGTGAAAAATATCGGACATGAATTTTCTTAGACTTTCATTAATTTTACAAACTCTTCGCCTCAATTCTTGGTTTCTTTGTCCATACTTGTAATTGAATGCCATAAAGATATCATTTAATGTTCCATGTGTGGGCATCCCAATATTGTTATTGTTTAATTTCTAATCTAGTCTTTATGTTGTTTATACTCGTTTATCATTTTCTGTTCTCCCCTTTGCTTGTAGAGTTTGCTTATTTTACACAAGCACCCTTTCCTCCTTTCAAGAATCCCAGCCTCCTCACATAACCAAGGTTAGATTTTAATATTTTTGATTTTCTTTACCTCTAATGCTTTAGTAGAAGTTTGCAATACAATCTTAGGCATATCATTGACAGAAAAACTGCTTACAATATTCTGGAATATATGTTTTAATGTTTTTTTAATTTTAAATATTATAATATTTTGTTATTACGTCCAGTCTCATATTACATATTGAAATTGTTACATTTCAGCTGGACACAATTTCTTACAGTCATATCTTGGGATGGGCGAATGTTTCTATCTGATATAACGCAATATTTTATCGACCGTTGTCTTCTTGTGTTTTGTAATGCAAATTTGTACAAAAATTAAGATAAAAATGGTATCATTTATTTTATAATTTATAATTGTGAATAATTTGTTTAAATTATTTGCAATCATTTTTGTAACATTCTTTGGTTTTTTCACTTGTATATACACCACCATAGCATGAATAAATATTATGGCACTATAGCACTTTTTCCTATTTTATATTTTGCCCCAATTTTGTCACATATCTGATGATTTATCACTAATCTCAGTTACGATCTTTGGTTCGACGATCTGTTATCTCAACATTCTGTTCTCGTATAATTATTTATCTGAATTATTATTTTTTCCCCGTTCCTTTCACAAGGCAGTCTTTGCCGAAAGGTGATCCATATTTTATTCTCTCTTGGAGTTTGAAATATACACTGATGTGCCAGAAAAATGAGACCCACACAGCAGCGCTACCTATCACGTCATATGATGTAGCTGCCAGCTACGTATATAAAGAGAAAGACATCTGAGTAAGCTCCTAGAGTTTTTCTCGTCATGAGGATAGCATGATATGTTCTAAGCGATTTTCTACGTGGTAGGCCTGTGTGTCACTTGTTCAGTTAGGTTTTTCTACATATCTCGAAGAGAAGCAACTCAATTCAATTAATTAAGTATTCAAATTACATCCGTTCGTTGAAACTGCGTCTTTTCAGGAGAACGGTCTAGGAACCACGTACAGGCAAAACATGCTTTACCAATTGTATGTTTTTTTTTTATCGTTGGAGCATGTGCTCGGTAAAGACGATGGTGCAGCACTTCCTTGCACATACCCACCTACAAGCTCTATGAATTTGTAATAAAAAATTTCAGATACCTTGTATTTTGAGGAATACAAACAAGCCTACCCTTCTTCCTTGCAGCTCAGACACACACAAACATGCATTATACTAACGGAAAGTAATCTGACTAAGGCCATAAAATAACACAAAAAATTGCGATTAAAATGTTTTATCTCTCCAGAGATAAAAGGATGGAACTTTCATTTTATATTAGTGAAATGAAAATCCGTAATTTTTCTTATTGCACAGATCATCCGTAGGTATTGCATATTTGTTCAATATCTTAAGCCTTGTAGGGAAATCTCGCTCTATGCACTTTGTTAAGTACTTCCCTAAACAAACGATTTTTTAAACGAAAACGTGCTGATTATCTTTAAAAACGCAGTCGCTAACGACGAAAAATGAAGTGTCTCACTTTTCCTACTAGATCTCAGTATCGGGAATGAGCAGCGCTGAGATTACATGAGCCCGCATTCTTCACAATTCTAACTTGAAAATGAGCGTTCCTGGAGCAGTTATGTAACTTATGCTACTTACACCTATACCATGTAATACGAAGTGCCGGCACAAGTCACACGCATATACGGCACAACCTCAAACAATTAAGTTGTAAAGTAAACTGAAAAAAATGCCCGTGTTACTTTCATGTAAGTAAATAATATTCACTATTTTTATGTAGTTATGTAAAAACGAGAGTGGGTGGATATTGGTATTGGGATAGTTTAGCGGTGGTTCGTGGAATAACTTCATAACTAAACAAAGAAAGTTATTATTTTTTATAAACTTATTGCAACATAGTCATAATGAAAAATAAGATATTTTCGAAAAATTACGCTGTCCACGTATTAACACATCACATGAAGTTCATAAAAAGCAAATTTTCGAGGATTAATATTAGTACGGTTTCTGGATGTTTGTTGCCAGAACTTTGCGTAATTTCACGAAGAGTTCATTGGCGGTACTCGAGGGAACTGGCAAGATCAGTGCCGACTGCAATCGCTTCGTCTGACGCATACTGTTCTGCAGACACAAAAAAAAAAACTAGATGACGTGAGTCCGGTGCTGAAGGACGTGTTGTTAAAACTGTTACGAGGCTGCCAATCACATATGTAGCCCTTTGATACACCACTGTTGCACCTCGAATAAAATAATATACAAGAATTCATTAAAACATTTACGGCAAGACTTTATACATGAGATATTAAAGATCCGTTCGAGAGCAGTTGCTCTTAATATCATGTAGTACGATTCCACTTGTCTGCAAGAAAGTTGGATGCGAATATTAAAGACGTACTGCTCCAAAGGGAGGCTGGGCGGTAAGTACAAGAGATGCTGTACCCACTTGTCTACCAACTGTCAAAATGTAGTGGTCAACACGAAAATGGTTCAGATTTGTGATTTCAGTTCCACCGTCCAAAGACTAAGCGAACTTCTCACTCGACTCTGTCACTTCCTGTTCCTTTAAAATGCGATTGTTGTTGACGATCCCCTGCATGCAAAGTTTGCTAATTTCTCTTTTTTCGCTCATCAAAAAGCGCACGTTATGTGATATACCGTAAATTCACGACAGAAAATTACAAATATTTAGTTTCACCTATACTCTTCCAAATATTTTCAAAACTTCACGAATTTCCCAAGGTAGGAACAATTTAAAATCTTTTACCCTCACTTGCTTGTGATATGAATACGGTAAAGATATTCCTTAGAAGAAACAATGGTACCATTTGCCACTTCGTCATGATTTCCATGAACTACTTACACAACTGACTGGTTAACTTTCCCGACGGATTGACTCACACTAATTTTCGCTGGAAGGAAGCGTCGAAACGGGAGGGTTTTAAAATATACGTCATTTTTATAATTAGCTTACTAGTCATATTTCACCGTTGCTACCGACTTGGTTTTGTCAGTTATCGTATTCATGGATGTAATTGGCAGCGTGCAAAGCTGGCGCAACTGTTTCCAAGAAGAGCTTGACTTGTACTCGCCAAAACCAATATTAAGATAATTATTTATCTACACGTAGTCTTTACTATATAACCGTAAGTTGCAGACTGTGGTCAACATACATCCAATAGGTATCATTGATTTATACACAGTGATTTCATTGCAGGACTTGCGAACAAATGCAGGAGAGCTGATAAAAAGCATTTTTTGCAATGAAGATACCCCCAAAGAGCAATGTGGGCATTAGGGATAGTTAAAAAGGAAGCAAATAATTCAGAGCATTTTGAGTAGCCGTTAAAACAGCTCAACTATTACATATTGAGGTAGAGAAAAGAATATGGAGGGAGGTTGAATGGTAGCGGAACTGGCTGCTTGATGTAGAAGTAAGAGGAAGGGAAGGGGGAGCACGATTGACGTTCAAGCTGGCTGAAAGACTAACATCATGACACATATGTGGAGATGTGATGGAATGCAATGGCGGTAGAAACAGGAATGCCCCAACAAAAACACAATTATTTGGCTAATCGTTCCGTCAAATTGAAATTTTATATGGACATTCTCACACACCTTTGGCTTGCGCTGGGATCCAACTCATAACCTTACCCAGCAAAGGTAACGGAATAAATGTCCAAGCAATGGATGTTCGTATGGTTTCACNGGGATCCAACTCATAACCTTACCCAGCAAAGGTAACGGAATAAATGTCCAAGCAATGGATGTTCGTATGGTTTCACACAATATTCGAGCACGTGTAGATAACGCTGAAAATAAATAGAGAAATATAATAGGAGTAATGCCTCGCACATGATGACTACAACTCCGATACTTAAACAGACACGTTAGGTCTTGTGCGAAAATCATGTCGTTTTGGATACATTTTTAGATGCCGCTTGTTTTAGAGTCGTGAGACCACATCTGTCGATGAAAACAGGCGGCGTTTGTGTGTGCAGCACTGATGTCAGCGTTTCGTGGGGACGTGGAGATTTTAGGATAGCGAATGGAGTCATCCAAATGAAGATGAGGCAACATTGTGACTACGGAGTAATGCAGATGAAGGACCCAGTCGCCTGTAGGTGTACACATTGAACATGTCCATCTATATTATCTCCTACCTGCACTGCTCTCACTGTGGAGTTTGGTGATCACTTTTCTGCCTACACTGCCGATACGTTTTACAGATCCGTAATGAAAACACAACGGAGAAGTTCTGCCACGCGGTAATGGAAACTGACTTCAGACATCATCCTAAGTTTACAGACCTCGAAGAATGAGTCTAGAAAAGAATTTCATTTGAGCAAATCATGAATATAGCTACTCAAATATTTTAAAATAGAGCTTGGTTGGTGAAAAATGAGTGCGCTGATGACTTACGTATGACTATATTTCATGCTCAGCACCAAAGTTGTGGCATACACTTCAGCCCAGCAAAAATATAAATTTAGCATTTAAAGATTGTGAAATTCGGAATTAACCACAGAAAATCAGTTGCTTGTATTTATCTTGCAGAAATACGTTGATTTCGCAGTTTTGATAATTTATTGACTGACTNCACAGAAAATCAGTTGCTTGTATTTATCTTGCAGAAATACGTTGATTTCGCAGTTTTGATAATTTATTGACTGACTGTGAAGACTCCCATCTTGAACAGTAGATGTGCAGTACCACAATAATCTGCTTCGCGAGAGTTATCTCTCATTCACTAACACGTTTATTTTACCTAGCCCCTTTACAATCGTAAGACCTATCGTTCATTTCTCTCGCGGTGGTAGCAGATGTGGCATTCCTCCCCACCATTACATTACTTCCCTCCCATTCTTTTTTCATGAGCGACACCCGAAAGTTCATTTCAACTCAGGCACAGGAATTTTCCTAAAGCAAGCTTGAAGGGGCTGTTTTTTATTTTTCGTATCGAGCTACTATAGTCACCGTAGCTGGTTCACATTTATTCCGTAGAGGGAATGTAGTGCGCTTGCCAGTTGCACAGTGACCATTAGAAATGCCATAACTACATGGTTTCAATTATGGTTAGGATAGTGATCACATAAAAGATTATTTAAAGGGGAAATCAGTCGTCTCCATTGTGGATTAACTCATTTATCGCCGTGAGTCCAATTTCAAAACGTTTTAACGAAATTATTTACATAACAGAACATAAATAGTAGACTATTGATTTTCATATAATTTTCCAGCTTTATGCATTTAATTATTTTAACTGGTAACAGCTGGGAGGAAAAAAGTGGTTATTTCATGGGGGAGATTACACATACGATACTAACAAAAATAACATAAGAATAATAGCTTTGGGAAACAGTACAAAGGGATGATTTCTGTCTTGCCTATCGTTTAAAAATAATACAAAATTAAGTGTTTTACACATTTCAGAAATACAGTTGGGAAACTTTTCATTTATTGGGAAGACACACGACGTGCAGAAAGAGGAAACTAATTAGGGTTTTCAAAACTGTTCAGTTACTAAATTTATGTTACCGATGTTTACCTCTTTTGTAACTTTTAAGATCTGCTGGCAGCCATTTCGCTGTATATTTTTCGCCAATATGACAACCAACTTCACAAATACATTTGCTCGTTTACGTATGTGGATTTGGTAGTCATGAAAAATCAAAATAATTATGCTGCATGTAACCACGTGAAGAAGAGCTAGTAACCGATAAATAATGCCTACTTAACCACCGGTTTTTGAGGTAAGCTTCTTAATTTACAGCATTACATTTTTGCTATCTCTCCCATTTGTGTGAATCAAGAGTAGCAGATAAGAACTTTAAAATAGTTGTATCTCAGTGCACTTCATCTAAATTATCAAAACGAGGTAAGGCGTGCGCAATTTCTACAGTTATAAGGAGAGGTTAACGGAATACGAGTCGTTTAGGGGAAATCAAGGTCTCTCGTAACTTTGAGAGTGCCCGCAACTTAACCATCGCGCAAACAACGAGCTTATCGTTTAAGAATATGGTTTGCTGCCAATACCAGGTGCGTGCAGAATGTGACTCGTATCTCCATCACTAAAGTGACTATTGCAACGTCGTGAAAATGTGCCATGTGCAGAATTTTATTTATTTCCTTATTTCTGTAATTTCAAGGCATAATTTTATTTCATGTATGATATTTTTCCTTGGCAAAGCAATTACCTTATTTAGTATGTAAATTAAATGTTCAGGAAATTATCTGGTTTTTTTGTTTTGCAACACATTTATAGGCCTTTCCTGTTTGCTGTATTTCTTATGTAATTAGAAAGCCCTGGTTTCTGAGCAGTTTTTGATCCGTTGCCATAGCAACTAAGTGGTGTGATGAGCAATTTTTGCCTCTAGCACTCTCGTGATTGGTTGATTTTCGAAGGGGTTTTTAATTAAACTTTTTGAATGAAATTTTAGCCAATATGGTTCCCGACGGCAGGACGCTGACCCCCGTGGGTTCAGCTTGAAGGAATTTTAATTTAATTTTAAGATTTAGTAAGTCGAACTACCGCAGTGTGAATTTAAGTGCTGGAACTACAATTGCACTACAGGCCCGAAAGCATAAGTAAGGGAAGATCTCAAGATTATGTCCTGCAGCATCAGGGGCGTGACCCCGAGAAAACCCGCCTTTTCGCCTCCTTGGGCAACAACTAAGTCTCTCGATAATCACATGCAATGTCAACGCCAGCTAACTGCCGGCAACTTTCAGCGATCTTCGCAAGATTTATTATCCTGGTTTCTTTATTGAGAAAACTGCTATTCAAAGAGATAAAATGCCAATTTTCTAGGTAAGATGTTATGTCGGGCATAAAAGGAATATTAACACTGCGCAAGGCACCCTATGAAAAAGAAAGAAAACCCTTTTTTCTTCTACGTCATATATATTAACGTATTAATATTTATAGTTACAACTATTGAAAATTTACATTAAAATTTACAAAATTACAAAAATTGCAAATTCTCCGCTTTGCATTGAGCATAAGTACAAACGTTTGTACAACATTATTTTTATATGGACATTCAATCAATAATAGTCACAATCTATCCCCCCTTTAAATTTTCGCTCCGAAATACGAGCTTTCATCTAGAATTCCACAATATTTTTACTACGGTAGTGGCGGAAAATTTTTATGATTTAAATATTATTTTTCAAAACCTCACATAAAATTTCACTCCAACGTGAGGAAAAATTAAAACAGTAACTTTTACAATCGTTTTTTCTTTTTAAAGAGCTCAGAGATCTTTGAGAATACTTATCTCATATTTCTGTCCCCATGACCGCTGACGGGAGCCGATTCCTCTCGTCCTGGGCCGCAACCAGCGGTTATAAACCCCTTCCACAACGTGAAAAGAGAAGGGTATAGATTATAGATTGCTCCAGAATTACACTTTAATAAATACTTCCGATCCAACATTTCCAGCCACGTCGCATCATCTAGGATTGGCCCACCAACTGAGCCAATAAGGAAACAGCGACGTCACAACGCAAGTAGCGCCCCATATCATCGGAGCTAGGGTTGGTCTTTATTCTGCAAACGGACGGCGTGGTCGTGCTGCTGTACTCGTGGTCGGTGTTCATGCGTCGGTCCCCATCGGACCTCGAAGTCAACCGTCGTCGGCTACCAGCTCCTCCGGGCGATCCACGTATTCGCTCCGGCCAGCCAGCACAGCCAAACAGCGACGAAAAATATCATCCAAGGTAGGAATATACGTCTTGTACATTTTCTGGTGCAGGCGGGTAAAAATACGCCAGTTTTCGATGCAGGAAAATTCGTTAGTGCCAGACATGAGACGACCAGTCGTCTCAGGGGGAATTCTCCTGTCTGCGGACAGATCGACTAGACCTTCAAGACCTTCCATATCTCATCGTACCAAATTTTATTCAGCTAAGTAATATATTTATTTTAATGAAGCAGAGACGAAACTCAACCTGAAATGACCCCTACAATTTTTAACAAAGTACAAGCTAGCAGTCTTGTACGCTATACCCGGAGTTAGTCTGGAGAAGACAATGTTCTAAAATATTCCTTTAAGAATTCAATTTTAATTTGCCAGGCCTAAAGTTATTGAAGGTTATCATTCACGAGAAACGCTAGTGCTGCCGAGACCACTTTGCTTGAAAACTGAGTCTACATATTAGGCCTATGTCAGAAGTAATTGTTAATTCATATTTGCAAGTATTGGTGGCAAGAATATTAATTAAATATTATGCTTTGCCTGAAATGTCTCTGCTGAGTTATGCTTCCAGCAGAAATTACACATTTTCTCAGTTCTATTCCTGTATATAGTAATCGAGTAGTGTAGTGTTGTGAGTGTTACTCTGTCACACTGTGTCTCTACAACTCATCATCTCCTCATATCATATTTACAACTTAGCTACGAAACTTAATCACATCACGTTTACAACATTACATGTTGGCGCCAGTAACGTGTTGCAATTTATGTGCACATGAAAAAATTATGTCCTCTTATTATTGAAACTTATACACATTACATATTATTTGCTCGCTTTAAACATTGAAATCTTCAAATTTTATCTGCGTTACATTACGAATACCAGCTGGGGAGCCCGAAACACTAAGAGGTTTATCATAGCTCTCCTTGCATGCCATATTTGACTGGGAAAGGTTGAGTGTTCTTCGAAATACAATGGGAAACGCTTTATATTGTTAGTGGTGCAATATTATAAAATGAGAGATAGTTAATATATAATAGTATTTATTAGATTAAACATTTACTGTGAGCACACCAAGATTTGCTCAATTTTATTTAATCGTTCGATAAATACGGTACAGTAACGTAAAATATATGCAAATAAACAATATTAAAAATAACTGTTTTGGGGAACCAAAACCATATGAGTATAGCTCGTATATCCTAGCAATGCGTGTGTGCCAAACTTGACAATAATCGGTTGAGTAGTTGAGTGATATGATATATGATGGAAAGTCTTTATTTATTCAAGTGCCGTGTTTTAAAATGGAAGACTAATGTGGACACGAGTTTCCGAATTTAATGCTAACGTTGTGAATGGTCTTTACACCTATTCTTGTACAAATCTGCCTAATAAATACTAAGGTAAAACATGGCAGCCAAAAATTTTAATGTCCGCTACTTATGATCCGGCATGGCCGAAAACTGCAAACGTCGCGTGTTCTTACCAAATACTATAACAATATCGAGTTGGTAAAATTTGGTGCAATGTTTCCAAATATTTAGGGGGAAAGACACACACGTATTTAAACACAAAAATATTGATAGGAAGGTGCTCTCACAAACCTGCCTTTCGTACAGAAAATAGGTCAGAAGGCCTCTTTACTGCAAACAATCTTACATCTTCCTAGATGGCTTGGAATGCCAGAGTACGGAGTCAGTGCTCCGTAGTTCTGATCACGCGTGATACATGACGTGCAAGTTGCATTTTCGTCTGTGTTTAATTATCGTATGAAAATCGGAATATTTACAGTACGAACAGTGGTTATGTGTTAACACCACCATAATGAGTGTTTCGCGTCATGCATTCAACAAAATAATTTTTACACAAACTTAAGACATGGAGATTAGTATCGATGGGAATTTTTTAGAATGTTCAGCACTCAAAATGAGTGTATGTAGGTTCGCTAACCAACAATCACCTGGTGTTTTAGTTCTTCACGCGACCTAAACTTCACGAGGTAGGGTGAGGACGTTATGAGCGACGAAGGTACGGCGCGGAAAGGAAAAGACAAGGGGCTGGCGAAAAGGGGTGATGCGGGATGGGAAGGAATAATTTGACTGCAATATGATCGATTGTGTCCCCGCGACACGTCACTCTACTCGTCACCCCCCCCCCCTTGCCGTGCCTCACATCCCCTTCCAACTCTTGCAATGCCTCTCGAAAATACCACCCCCAGTCCCCCACACCCGGCCCCTTTTTCCTAGCTGGCAGCAACCGTTTAAAGTCCTCAGGGGTGATCCAGGACTCTGGCGGGTGCGGGAGGGGTGGTTTTTGAGCGGGGGTGCGCGGGAGTGTAGAAACAGCGTGAGCGTAATTCAATGTGAAGAGAGGAGGGGAGTGTAGGTTTCAGTAGGTAGTCGAATGGGGGAGAAGAGAGCCCAAAGAGCAGGGCGGGAAGGATGCATGCTGACGGGGGAAGAGGGAGCTGTGGAGGGAAGAGAGCAGAGTGGGGGATTGAATGGGAAAAAAAGAGAGAGCCATAGAATGTGCGCAGATTGCCGCGATCATCTCTCGGTCGCGACGATTATGATCTCATTTGGATGTCGGAGGGGCAGAGGGGGTGGAAGGAGAAGGGGTGGTTGATTGGCGAGAGGTGAGGGAGGGGAGGGTGACTGACGGAGGGGAGGGCAGGAGAATTCGACTGTTGTTGTGCGAGTCTTCTCTCCCTCGCGACACGCGGGTCCCTGTCCGACTGCGACCCGACGTGCAGCCGCAGACGGGCACAAACTGCGCCCCTGCTCGCTTCCTTGCAGTCCGCGCGGGGCACAGGCAGGGTGACTACTCGAGGGCAGTCTTCGCGACGTCGAGGAAGACCTGGCAGAAGTTCTCCTAACGCGATGGCACCTGGGAACAAGTCTTCGACTGCTGAGGGTCGCCGCCAGTAGCCGCTGCGCCTGTCTGCTCGCTCGCCGAGGTACGTGGTTGCTCCTCTCGCTCACTCTACTTCTCCTTACAGGTAAAGGGCAATGATACTCTTCCCTTAGATGTCCTCAACACACCCGGCGCTGACCTTGCCACCGGTTAGCTTTCTTAGTATCGACTGAAGCAGGCCTACTGCCCAGACAACTTAACTGTCTACAGAAATGCAGGGAGGTTCAGGGAGGAGGGGTGGGGGTGGCGGGGAGTTGGTTATTCAAACTTCTAAAATTTTTGAGTGGCGCCTGCTGAAAAATAGCGTTTATGGAATTTTTAATGTCTGAGCTGTACTGCCCAGCTAGTCACTGTTTGTAAAACTTCTCAGAGTGAAGATGGCTGTAACAGGTGCTGACTAGATAATTTCCAGGTATCTTCATCACAAGGCCGCCATTAAAGTCCCGTGGAGTCGTGATGTTGACGAAAAGACTTGCGCGCCAGTTCAGTGGCTAGTACGTAGAGGCGTCGAGACGCTCGGTGGCACGCGCTTGCGTCGCCCTTAGCACTCCCGCGCCAGGTGCCTCCAGCCGGGAGGCGCCCGGTCTGAGAGTCCTGGAGTACTCACCATGTGTTCCCGAAGCCCTGGAGTGTTTTCTGGCAGGCTCCTCAAAGTCAGGAAATGTGACATGACTCAGACATGTGAAACGAGTCAGGCATGACTCTCCACCAGAAGTTCCGACAGAGAATGCTTTAACTTTGTCTTGTGAGGCTTTATGTTTACCCTTTTGATTTTACGCGCGACCTCTTCAAAGTCCGTGGGACACAAACGTCAAACACGTTAATTGAAGTTCACGGGATGGTGAGAACCAACATAGAAAACANTTCAAAGTCCGTGGGACACAAACGTCAAACACGTTAATTGAAGTTCACGGGATGGTGAGAACCAACATAGAAAACATAAAAAAGGGCAATCCTATATAATGGTTTTTGCTAATATTGCAGGCAAATATTCTACAGAAATGCATCTTTTAGATATGGTCTACTATTTGCAAGAGAGTTGTTAAAACAGCTACGTAGGATTACCTTTAGNTTCAAAGTCCGTGGGACACAAACGTCAAACACGTTAATTGAAGTTCACGGGATGGTGAGAACCAACATAGAAAACTTAAAAAAGGGCAATCCTATATAATGGCTTTTGCTAATATTGCGGGCAAATATTCGACAGAAATGCATCTTTTAGATATGGTCTACTATTTGCAAGAGAGTTGTTAAAACAGCTACGTAGGATTACCTTTAGNACAGAAATGCATCTTTTAGATATGGTCTACTATTTGCAAGAGAGTTGTTAAAACAGCTACGTAGGATTACCTTTAGTTGGTTTGTCTATATTTAATTCCATAAATTTGTAGAATACAAATGAAATTTGCAGCGGTGAACAATGTAAACGGCTTCGCTATTAAATGTATATATCCCAATAAACCACTAGAAATAAATACGCGCAATTGCATACATTTGAACGTGATCACTTTGTGGACTTGTGGTTATATGACAACAAATACGTAGCAATAGTTCCATGTAAGGACGAATTTTTGAATGGTAATTTTTATTTTGGTGTTTGGGGGGAGGGGGGCAGCGAGATTTATATTGTTATAAATTTCTAAATTATTGAAAGGTAACCTGGTGTCATATTAATATATTTATGTATATAATAGTTTCAAATAATCACTTTAAAGTGCATGAATACAAATGAAAAAGTCCATATTTATTTGTTAAATTTTAATGTTNATAGTTTCAAATAATCACTTTAAAGTGCATGAATACAAATGAAAAAGTCCATATTTATTTGTTAAATTTTAATGTTCCTATGGAAGTTTACACTCTGCGCAAAGAGAATAACTAAACCGGACGTTCAAAAATAGTATACCATCTACAAACGTAATCTAAATATAAGCCACACATTTTTACTGCACTTATAAATGTTACATTCANAAAATAGTATACCATCTACAAACGTAATCTAAATATAAGCCACACATTTTTACTGCACTTATAAATGTTACATTCAAATGTGAGAAAGCCAGGTAAATTCTGACTCCAAGAAATAGTTTTCACCGTCTTGTAAGGAGTATTTAATAAGTGCAATAAATTTTTGTTGTAACCGACGTAGTAGAGTGACAGAAGAATTAATTTACAATGGGTTTATAATATTTTTAAATACAACGTAAATAATAGTTCTCTTCAGGAATTCCAATTCCTAGAATTTCAAAAATTCCGTTCAACATTTAAACATCCTTACTACAGGGTTACAATAACATATGTCCAATGTTCTCTTCAAACATAATAGTCCTTAATCATGCGGAAATATTTATAATGTTCATATACACTCAATTCCCCTTTTACGCTATTTCTCTAGAATATGTGCCTTAAGAGAGGCGAAGATAGCTCTTAGTTGTACAATTATCTTTAGATAGTATTTCTCTCTACGAAGCTTCATTCCGTCAGATGAGTTGCGTCTTGACTATCTTCGGTTGTATTATCAAGTAAATGTGTNTTCTCTCTACGAAGCTTCATTCCGTCAGATGAGTTGCGTCTTGACTATCTTCGGTTGTATTATCAAGTAAATGTGCTAAATATATTAGTACTAGGGAAACAATTTTGTATCTGAATAAATGCTTGGCAATCGTTTACATCACTTTTCATAATCTTTAACAAAATTTAACGACAATTTCTTATAAAATATTCTTTACACGTATTAATACCAACATAAAAATTTATAGCATAGCCAATTGTATATAAAATCATTTGGGACATATGAAAATGTACGGATAGTTCATGGACTCAAGGAAGAATAAAATAAGTCTCAAATTTTTATTGTTTCATTGAAGATAACTAAAATATATTGAAGAAATCGTGTGTCAGGAAACCACTGAACAGTCGCTAGCTGTAATCGCAACATGGAAGATAATCTGCGTTACCAGTCATGTTTGAACATACATAGCGAGTTCTCTTTGTGGCTGTCGTTGCCAGCCAGACTTATTTAATATAGTAACACATGCCACACATGAAACTTTAGATGGCATTTTAGTTTGTGACGTGATTTGCAAATGGCGATGATAGAAATACGAACAGTTGTTAAAAAGTTCATCGATGATAAACTGAGCAGTGTTCTGCGAAAAGGGAACAAAAATAAGCAAACAGTGCTGTAGCAGAAAAAAACAACCAAGTGTGTAAATACACGGACATGTGCTGTTAAAATACGTTGGTTCTGCTCACTTATGCGTAGTAACAAATATCCGAGGCTACTACAGCAATACAACATCTTTATTGCAAATAATTAACAGTATTAGCTATGTAGTTGTTGAATGCGCTCATTCTTGAAAGCAACTTTTGGACAGGCGCTAAAATCTACCTGAGAGCTCAGATTAAGTCAAAAAAATGTATACAAAGTAACAAAACCAATGATCCTTCATTACTTTCATGTATGTGTCAATGGCAGCCTGAAAGTAAAAAAAATGCAATGTTCATTATTGTACATAATTATTTTACCCTAATCTAACTCATAAAAATGATTTCATAGTGCTAAACTTTCTAACAACGCGACAAAAGGAAGATAATTTTTGAGGATTATCGTATGTAACATCTAAAACTATAACATCGAAACTGGATATCCATTTTCGTTTAAAATCATTGGTCGTTCGAGTGTGTCTGTGACTCTGGATAGTTGGGCTGTTACTAATAATACGCGTGAAGGAACTTCTTCAAGTCCAAAGAAAATTTTCCCACTAATTGTTGACATAATACATCACACATTACTATCTATCTATCATAATTAAAAGTCCGTTTTCCCAGTTTTATTGGTACCAAATGTTTCAGTTTTGTTATTCAATTATAACTTGTTATAAATACAAATCCATGATTGTTAAAAATACACAATAATATTCATTCTTGAATTATCTGGAAAAGTCATTAAAATATGAAATTATCGATATACCACTAGTACTGGCTCTCAAAGAGTAATTCAAATGTATTGATAACGTTTAGCCAGTTTGAATTAATGCGTTTTGTTGTACTTACATAAAGGATGTTTGGATTATGCACGGGAAATTAACGAACAATAATTAATTGTAGTTAGATAGGCAATCAGGTCTTTGACAAATAATTCGCTGTGGCATAAAATATTTTTTAGAGAAATGTTGGGGCGGCGAAATTAGAAATGTAACACTTCTGGTTGCTATGAATGGAATTGCATACTTTGTAAAACAAGTAATACTACAGTGCCTGCTGCTTTTGACTACAAAATCAATATAAAACATTTTTTATTGAAAGTATCTTCATTAACTTGTCATAAATTACATGGGTGATTTTTACAGTCCCACTACTGCCCTAATTTGGTTGTGTTAAAATACCAACTTGTTAGCCTAAAGTCATGAAAAACAATTTTACTAATAAGAGTTAGCGAGATAAGCAAATGTAAATTACGACTTCACGGGATCAAAAGGTAATTCAAATATACACAATAAAAAAACAAGCTAACGTTAATTCAATGCGTTAAAATCAATTATAGGAAACCATAAAAGTTGTTCACCGTAAAGGGAGAACTTATCAAATAAAACATAGAAAATAAATAAATCACTGTCCATAAATACATATATACCTACTACAGTAAAAGCTGTTCGCGGTAAAGTGAACACTTTTGAAAGCCCTGCTTAAGATCTACTTGTATGCACGTCGTGTATTTTTCGACCAAAGGCAAAATTAACTTTGTTACGTGCATAATCACTTTATTCACACATCTGGCAAGTGAAACTGTGTAATTATTGGAAAAGTAAATATTTTACGAATTCCCTAATCATTAGTTTTACGTGCGTTAAAAAAACAGAAAACAAAATAAATTATTTCAGTATTTCTAAATGTTTAGCTAGCACTTTTAATTCAATGTTAAGACACGGCACTACTTTCCCTCCGTCGTTACCAACTTTACTGGGCCCATACCAGTTAGTGTGCCTGTTAAGATACATGCAGGTAGGGGCAGTGGCATTTTTCTAAGGTTTAATTCTGGAGTGCTCACTTTACCGTGAACAGTCGATACACAGACATGAGAGCTCCCAGTTAAGTCGGCAGCGATTAAAAAAAATGGTTCTAAGACTTGACGTTGTATTGAGAATGTAATATATTACTTGATGGCCACTAAAGTCAGTGCTTCGTGTTTAATACACATAAGAGCACGAATTTGCGTATTATTAACATATTTTTTTATTCAAAGATTTTTACATTTTCACTTGAATGCCGTATGATACAAGAGAGACGGTCCCTGGCAAAATTAACACAACATAGCGGAATTATACAAAATGAGAAGTAAAGTAGATCCTAAACAGGGCTTTCAACCGCAAACAGGCTATATTCTATTCGTAGTTTCTTCACACTTTATGAATCATTTTTGAAAATTCATCCCATGTCTGACGTTTTTGGATGTTTCCTAGATATGTTATGTATCACAAGCGTTTCATACTTATGTTAAAATAAAAGTATTTAATTTTTTAGATTTATAGTTTCATCTGTATTTTATTTATAAATTATAAGTTTTACCCATAATTAGCATGAATAAAAACCGAGAGAAAATATATGTGTTGGTAATATATAGTAAGAAATAGTTCTCAAGGAAAATATTATTAAACTGATTGCGCACGAATACGGTGCGTTATCCCTGTGGTGCAATTTTTGTAAAATTTGTTAAGCTTTGTTTGTATGAGGCGGAGGAATAGTCTGAAAGTAGAACTTCAGCAGGGCTTCAGAAAAGTGGGAAGTAACGGTAAATTAACTGCATATAGGACCACTGATTTTTCGCGAAAAAATCGGAGCGCACAGTAGACTTCAATACTATACATACATCTCGGCTGTTGTCACGCCTCCATTGGGCAATGGTGTCGTTTTCACATTTGACCGAGCCACTCAGGTTTTCGTAAATCCAACGCTGTACTCTCGTGATTTGTGCGCAAACAGTTAACATAGACCAGAAAATGCTTCAGTCAATTAAAAAAGATGGACGACCTGACAGTGTTTTTAAATCTATCTTGTCTCGAAATTTTCTTTCGAAATATCTCTGCCCCTAACTATATATCATCATGCCAGAAACAGTAAATATCTGGAGAAAGTTATCTTATATTGAAATCTTTGAAGCAGGTAAATCGTAAGTTTTCTGGCCTGGTTGATAATCATGTTGAGAGGTTTCTGTCCTAATTACATTAAAAAATGTCATTGACGTGTATATATCACTGTTACTAGTAAAATATTGTGATCTACACCATGATTTCCAGGCGGTAGATAAATAAGCATGAAGATGGATGCTACGGCTTACACCGGTACGTCAGTTACTATGAGAGTGATAAGGTTGACACAACGCCTCTTCGGCAAGACAGAGTGCATTTTGTCTACGAACGGTCTTCATACAAGACATATACCGTAAGGGAATCACAATGAAAGTTCTCAGATTGCTTAATGCATGATTTATGGGTGACTATCCACTTCAAAGCAAAACTACCCTGAGAATACAGCCACTACGTTATTCAAACACAATGTTGGCAAATATTCCAAAATAACGAGTAAGTGAGGCATGCAAAAGAAATTCAACTAGAAAAATTAAAAATTAAAAAATTCGCAATATAGCTTTTGTTTAAAACCCCAAAAATTTTTTTTTTTCAAAATTGTAAAAAAAAATATTGTTTGTACAAGAACATAAACTATTCACTGAAAAAAAAATTTGTCTTGGCAGACATTAAAATATTTTAATAGTATAGATTATCTGAAACTCTAGTTTCTACATATTAAATTAATCACATTAAAAAAACAATTTTAGACTAATTTAAAAATTAGAAGTTACGCTCTTTAGATTTCATAAAATAAATTAGAACTGAATTTCGACTTTATTTAAAAAAGAGTTTTTCTTGTGAGTCAGGTTACCGTAAAGGTTTTTTAAAAAAATATTTTTTAATTGCTAGTGTACAAGTAAACTTTTGTTTGTGTTTTTCAGCAACCAACAAAGAAACCTATATAATGATCATTGTGTTCAGTCCGTCAACCCTCAGAAGGAGAAACGTTCATACAGCCTGTTACACAACATGACATCATTTCAACGTATACGCAATTTGAAAACTTATCAGAAAGCTAGAAAGCTTTTATTTATAGCCTGTTGTGTTTCCCAAAAGGCATATTCTTCTGACACTGTGATGTAGACGATTCGGCTTATGGAGGACAAAATTTAAGGAAAATTGTGTGATGCCAGAAGTTTGAATCTAAAACGACAGTACCTGCGCTGCCCAAACGAAAAAATACTGAATTCGTCAGTACATTCAACCACGACGTGGAACACTTTTCCAGTGCAAGATTTTTGTATGTAGATTTCTTCTCGCATTCAAATACTGATGGTGATCAATTGGGTGAGTGAGTGAGTGATATTATTTGAGCGGCTTTTAACAGCAAGGTCTTCAGAACCGATGAGGATGATTTAAGTAAGCATGGAGCGACGCCGGAATGAAAGAGCGGGGGAAGCGGGAGATCCCCGAAAAAGCCCACCGACCAGCGGAATCGTCCCACAAGATTCCCAAATGAGAAAATCCAGGAGAAGCCTGGCCAGGGATTGAAGCCGGTTTGCCTTGATGAAAGGCGAGCAGGCTAACCGCTCAGCAACCGCGGCCCTCCGTGGTCCATCGACGAATATTTAATACTGTGAAAACTATTTCGATCTGCTAGGACATGGAAATCCCAGCTACAATTTTAGCCTGAAAAACTTATTTCTGAGCTGAGATCAGAAACCCTAAACGTAAATACAGGTTGAGTATAAAAGAAGACCCAAAATTTGAAGGTCTATAATATCAAAACCAAACAACCTACAACCGTGATTGACCAATCAAATAAACCGTGGAACCGTAAAGTTTGTTTGTCATACATTCATAAATGTTCAATGTGACCACCATGAGCAGCCCGAACGACATCTACGCGATAATCAAACTCGTTCCACGCTCTTGTCAGCATGCCCGGTGTTATGGTTTGGATGACGTTCGTTACTCTCGGTTTAAAGTGATGAAGGGAAAACGAGCTCACATTCGAAACGTCAATGTGCAGGGGACGGTCTCATGTTTCCTTTATGTGCCAAGAGATGACATTGGAAGCGTCTGTCGTCGCACTATGAGCGCGTGTTTTGTGTAAGTCCACATCAAGATGGCGACGGTACAACAGAAGGCGTTCTGTGTTATTCAGTTTGCTAAATGTGAATCGGTTACGACTGTTCAAAGCGAATTCCGTCACAAATACGGATGTCGTCCTCCCGATAGGTGGAGTATTGTACGTTGGTTTCGTCAGTTCCGTGACACAGGGTGGCTTTGCAAAGGCAAAAGTTCCGAGTGGCCGCGTGTGTCCGAAGAGAATGTGCAACGGATTCAACAAGCGTTCGTTCGCTGTCCGAGAAAACCAACTTAACAAGCTAGCCGGGAAATGCAAATCCCTCAATCGACGGCATGGACAGTGTTGCGAAAGCGATTGCTGTACAAACTATACAGGCTACAGCTTATATAGGATATTACCGAAAGGGATAAAGAACTGAGACATGATTTCTGCGCGGTAGACGATGCCTTCATGTCTAAGCTGGTTTTTAGCGATGAAGCGACGTTCCATACAAATAGTAAGGTGAACCACACAACGTGTGGATATGGGGCCAGGAGCCTCCACATGAAACCACCGAACACGAGCGCGCTTCCCCCAAAGTGAACGTGTTTTGCGCTGTATCCAAATATACTGTTTTCGGCCCTTTCTCTTTTTCACGAGCTGACTGTTATTGGAATCCCTTATTTGGACATGCTTACAGAGTGGTTGTTTCCTCAGTTAGAAGAGGCGGCGGGGGACTTAATTCTCCAGCAGGATGGTGCGCCACCTCATTGGCACCTTGTTGTTCGCGGATATCTGAACGAGACGTTTCCGCAACGCTGGATTGGTCGAGGAGCAACTGGTGACCAGGCTCTTCATTACTGGACTCCAAGAAGCCCGAATATTACCCAGTGCGATGTTTTTCTATGGTGGTACATAAAGGATCAAGTGTTTCGTCCACCATTGCCGGCTAACATTGAGGACCTCAAAAGGAGAATTACGGACGCCATCCAAACCGTAACACTGGACATGCTGACAAGAGTGTGGAACATCGTGTAGATGTTGTTCGGGCTGCTCATGGTGGTCACAGTAAACATTTATGCAAGTATGGTAAACAAACTTCACGGTTCCATGGTTCATTTGATTGGTTAATCAAGGTTGTAGGTTGTTTGATTTTGATATTATAGACCTTAAAATTTGGGGTATTCTTTTATACACAACCTGTATATATTCCAGTATTTAGCTTTGATTTTGGGCGTGCGTTCTGTGTGAGCATTTGCCGAGTTCGGCAGCCTTGAAGTATATGACAAGATGAAGCACATTTTATGAATAAATAAATGGCACTTGAAACTTAAGTAGAGTAGCGCTCTACAAGCCAAATCTGGTAGACGTGTCGGCATCCGACATGGTCAAAATACAGCCACTGGTCCAAGTGCACACGCAGAAATGTTTTTTGGACGGTAAAAAAATTTATGCCATTATTGGCAAAAATTAGTATTGGTTTTTACTGAGAACATTATTGAAAAATCAAAATTTATAAAAGTAAACGAATATGACTTTTTATAAACAAAAGCGCACGCGTTCGAATTGACTGAACATTGTTATTGGAACGAAAATCTTAACCTACAAATCTGGTTTCTTACAACTGTTTTAAATATGTTAAAAATTTTTTTGTACGAATAACACATCTAACTTGTACAATAGAAATGAAATATTTTGAGGAATACAATATAAATCAATAACATAATATAGTATTCGTGTAAATGCCTCAAATATACACAAATAAACACGCAAGAAAACATATATCCATCTAAACACAATCTGATGTTTTAATGCAGTTTAAGGAAAACATCTAGAATGAGGTATTGGATTACTTGGAAAGCAGCAACTCTCAGCTTTCAAATTGTTTTTCAATTTTTAACAGCTTCAGAATATATTTTGAGATATCACATCTACAGCAGAAAACCGTTGTGTGAAACGGTGTTGCGAATACGACTTGTGTGCTCTTATTCGCGGTTGAGTCGGGATAACATAAAATATCGAATTAAAAATTTCATTGTAAATATACATTTTCTATTGTGTAATCTTGTGTTTTATATTTAACTAATTATTTACGCTAAACCTCGTAATTTATAATTTCTTCACTTAACTCTGAATATCTCTGTTTAATGCAAGATAATACAAAAAAAAAATGTCTTCAGTTTACAGTCGATCCTCCACGCTTTAGAATGGTACAATTTTTTCAGTCAGTCTAGGGTAATATGGCCTTAAAACATTCAACGTATGAAACGATTCTTATGTTCGTCAGAATATATAAAATAAACCGTTGATGATAACAACTAAACATTCGTACCCAGGCTATTTGCACTTAATAGCGATGGGAGTAGCAGAACGTGATTCCTAGAGAACACAATTCAGGGGACAATTGTATGGCATTTGTTTAGCTTGTAATACATCGTCTGTCTTGATTCTTTCGAACTGCATTCTGGCGAGTTTACTATGCCCCGTTTGCACATGAATCCCTAACATCTGCCACGTCCTGTACTCTGAAACAATTCAGGTGGTTAGGGTTTGACGTGAAAGTCGAAGCTTGGAAGACGATTGGCACTTGACTGACAAATACTGTTGTCACTGCTGCGGCAAGTGTTTTACTCGACGTACTGAAGGAGAAAGAAACTAAAAGACGTTTTTTTAATGGAAATTGTATTCACTCAATCCACAGAAGACACGTGACAAGACCCAAAAACAGTTTCATAATTTATAGATAAGTTTCATATCCTGTAGATATGTGATGTACCGGTACCAACAGGGGAAAAAGCTGCATGCCAGGTCTGTGGAAAACAAGTTTGCAAGGAATGAGAGAAACATTTGAAGGATCTTAAAACCCAACGACTGAGACATAGACATTGTTGGTTCACGATTGATTTAACAACTTTTGAAAACAATTTTTATGTATTATTGCTGTTAATTAAGGAAATGTCTTACATATGTTAATGCCTTAATAAACATGTGATGTTTGAATTAATGTACAAATGTAATCGACTTTGTTTTGGTTATATACACGTGTAGAAAATTAGGATTTCCGTGATGTTTATATATATATATATATGTTTGTGAGTATTTAACAGGTTTTTTTCGGTACATGAACATGAACGTCGCCAAAATATATTTCCAAAAAGGGAACGAAAAAAAGGGGGGGGGGATAGGAATCAGGATAAGTGTCCTTCAGAGAAGTAAGTGAGATTTTCTGTACTAAATATATTACACAAACATATGTGACGTTCCATGTGAATAAAAAAGTATATTTTTAACTATACATGATATAATCTTAGGTACAAAGGCAATAACAATTATCGAACTAAGATTATGGAATAACAGGAAGAACTCAGTTACTCCTCCCAGCAGGGACTTACATTTCGGAGTTAGATCTATGTCGCCAATAAGCAGTTTATTAGTTAAAAAAAATGGTTGTTTCACTTAGTTACGTGAATGGTTACTGTACTGTAATATATAACCCACATTTCAAACATAAAAATTCAGTTTCCAGGTGAGAGCAAGTGCCTCCCCCCTTGTCACCTCCTGCTGACGCCCGTGCACATAAACACTAATGATCACGTCGATGGCAGTGTTTACATGTAGCCAAACGATATACACTCAAGAGCCAAAAAGAACTTGTATAGGCGTGCGTATGCAAATAACAGAGGTATGGAACCAATCAGAGTAAAGCGATGCGGTCGGCAACGCCTATATAAGACAACAAGCGTCTGACAAAGTAGCTAGATCGGTTACTGCTGCTACAATGGCAGGTTATCAAGATTTAAGTGAGTTTGAACGTAGCTTATAGTCGGCGCACGAGAGATGGAACATAGCATCTCCGAGGTAGCGATAATATTTGGATTTTCGCGTACGACCATTTCACGAGTGTACCGTGAATATCGGGAATCCAGTAAAACATCACATCTTCGACATCGCTGCGGCCGGAAAAAGATTGTGAACGAACGGGACAAACGACGACTGACGAGAATCATAAAACGTGACAGACGTGCAACCCTTTCTCAAATTGGCGCAGATTTCAATGCCTCCTGCGTACCTTCAGACATTAGTCGAGTCCATGCCACGTCGTCTTGCGGCACTTCTGCGTGCTCGCGGGGGCCCTACACAATGTTAGGCAGGTGTACCAGTTTTTTTGGCTCTTCAGTGTACGATACACAGAAGAAAAGAAGGAACGAGGGCTTCCGCCGAAAGGGTGCAAGTGACCTTGAACTGACTACAGTAGAAACATCGGGTTCACCTTTACGGCAGTACTAACTAACTTGTACATGACACCACGTACAGCATCTATGGAATTCATATTGAAACCACTTTCCATTTTGGCAGTGTACTTAAAACAAGTGTTGCGTTATTTTAATATACAATCTTATAGTTATAATAATATCACAGACNCATTTTGGCAGTGTACTTAAAACAAGTGTTGCGTTATTTTAATATACAATCTTATAGTTATAATAATATCACAGACGTTCATTTCAAATACAAATGTATTTAATGAAGTAAAAAATTATCTTCATAAATTTTAACGATTGTTTCGTCAATGAATAAAAAGAAACCGTTCTGTAGTGTGCTAGATAATATGCCAGAATCTTAATAACTGTACAAAAATATATTATAATATATTTATTTGGGAATTTTTAAAACTCTTATCAAATTTGTAATAGCTGTGATTGAGACGAATGAGGAGGAAAGATATGTGGGTGAAGTTTATAAAGACCTGCCCTCACTCAACCGGCGAAACGTTGCATAATTTCGTAACGAAATCACACGTTTGAAAGTATTGTCAAAGAAATAAAATATACGTGAAGAATGGTGGGCGAGAAAGAGTAACACGAAAGAGTAGGCGAAATGAAAAGCAAGGGTTATTTATTCTTCTCCTCTATTTCACAGTTTTTTTTTTGGTCCAATCTTCTTTCAAGGATGAACGTGTCGTGATATGTTAGTTTTTTTTTTTTTTGGTTCACTACTTGTAACTGTGACATATTATCTTATACACATAAAAAAAATATATGTATATATAAGTGTTAACAGAGCACTTGCAAAAGCACTGCACAGTTTTTCTTTATGATATTTTTTTTATCTACGCGTAAAATTAAACTAGTTCATGAATATAATGCGTATTATGCACGCTTCATTCACACTACACTGAAACAAAATACTTATTTTAAGATGTATAAAACAAAATATACCGAAATTTAAAGTTTAACCGCAAACCTCATAGGAAAATTTTCGAATTTAAGACAGAAACGGTTTTTTTCATAATTCACTTTTGTTTTTCTATAGGTATGTCAGTCAGTNATACAAGGAGCCTCTCGGCCTTCGTTCTTTTGTTATTTTACGTAGCGCTCTTAGCCGTTAGGCCTGCGCTACGACCACCCAATCGGCGGGGAAGAGGGATCACGCCCTCTCATAGCAGGTGGCCCAGCTACGCACCTGAAGTAACCAAATTCAAAGCCTCAACCTGATTCACAGGTACTACCAAGAACACCCTACCACAAGGTTCTGAGACCCTCGCCCTCAGATACCAAGCGTGTGGTATTGCCGGGGTTCTATCCATACTCCTACTGTCTTACCAGGATACCACAGGAGCGGGTTGCCGCTCACCGCCCGGTCTTTCTTTAGGAGGGGGGAATCTCTCCAGACCTCCTCCAGCATACGGAGTTAACCACTGCAAGCACGAGTCCAACCTCTAGTGATCGGCACACCAGAGAAAACCTCTGGTGGAGCCAACCAGATCAGCCCGTGCTCCCACTTATTTGCCATGGCACTAGTGGGTTTTCAATGCCCGATCACTCCACCAACGACGCCCACCAGAAGAGGACGGCAGCGTGCGATAGATTTTGAATGGAAGATTTCCGTCCTTATCAAACTTCGTAGGTCTGGACCCGTAGGTTCCAGAGTTCTTCCATGTCTCATCACCGTCTCCATGCCATCGCCACCTCATACATCCACCAGCAGCGCAGTCGGAGGAGCTGTCATCAGACACTGACCTTTTCCAGACGTTAGAATTTCTGCACCATGAAATACCAGTATTGGACCCCATCGGCCTGAATGCCAAGTGGTCCAACACCCCACCAAGTGGTCGGGCCTGGGTATCAGCTATGGGTTCAAGCCATCACGGCAGATACCCCTGACCAGCCACGAGGAAACTGGTTCTCATAGGGAGACGGGCGGCGGAGCCCAATTAAGGCCTGTTCACGCTATCGTAACAGATGTCAACGTATAACAATACTTTTTTGGAGGCAGTACCCTTAAGTTATTGTTATTTGCCTTACCTATGGTACAACTTGACTTATTTAACTCAATCTTGGTCCAATGAGAACACAAGTAACAGTATTTAATGGCGATAACATGTAGTCAACGTAACGAATTTGATTTAAGTCTGTCGAATCGTTTCTGAGAAATAGCATAACGTCCAAAAATGTAATTAGCCGTAAGTTTGATAAAATACGGGTATCGCTACTTAACACTATATGAGCGTATTAAGTTTGGTGAATACTGGTGAACGAGTTCTAAAGTTTTTGGGATGGAAAAGGGGGTGGGGGAAAATCACATAAAAACATACGGATAAACATAAGTACACTGAGAGTATGGTGATCTCATAAGCCCGTTCGTCCTTTCCTGATAATAAGGAATAGCTGAGTTAAAACATTGACTTCAATAAAATTCATTAGGAATACATTTTTAGAAATTATTAGTACTGTGTATTAGTTTACACGTTTTAAAATGAACAGTTTTGATACGATCGCGAAAACCGATGAAGTATTTCATGAATATTGCAATTAAAAATTAATTTGATTTTGACAAGAAATAAGTATTGGATAATGATTTTAAGAATATTTTAATTCGCACTGAACATAAAATGGTAAATTTCCTGCTTTTTCAGTTTTAAAGTCTATTATTAGGATGTAATTAATTTTTTTCACAAAACGTTAATCATTAATGAATAACTCTGTTCTCGTTTAAGGTTCATTGTTACGAATAAGGTTTTAAGTATTACGTTGGAGATATACTGTTCTCACTAAGTTAAGAAGTATTAACAACGAAACCTTTTATTTATTCATCCCGTTACATTATATGTGCTTAGAAAAAATTGGCGGAAAGCTGACTAAAGCCCTTTTATTCTAATGCTATTCGATAAACAAAATAATATTTCTAAATTTTGAATTAAATGCGTATACATTCTAAAAAGTTTAGTGTATGTGCAGGACAAGTATTAGAAAATTATTTTTTGTCAAGTGTTAACATCTCTTAGAGGCTGTAAAGTACATACATATTTGCAAATATTCACTTAATAAAAGAGATGGCAACCAAAATATTAAATATTTTATTTATATCTTAAATAATTTTCAACATATATACATTATACGTAATAACCTTCCCAGAAAAAAATTGTTTCGACAGTTTTTGAATAATAACTTTGCAAAATACTTATGCTGTTTTTTGTGTCATATTAGTGGAATGAACAAAACCATTAAGTATGAGCAAAGACAGCAAAGAGGATTTTACTTAAGTAATTTTAAAATATACTTAATAAATGCCAGTTAAAAAACCTCACAAATGGCCACAGATCAAATAGTATTGAAAATATTGGTATATTTGAAAAAATTGAAAGAGAAAAATCTTTTGTTGGCTAGTTCTTGTCATTGTTTTTCAACATAAATTAATCAATTTTTGCGGGTGGGGTAAATATTATTATTTCTATAAGAACACAATAAACTGACCTTATTGATACTTAGCCATTTAAAAACTCGCCAATCAAATACTTTTTTTGGAAAGAATATTACGAGTTTAATATATATGGATATATATATGCAGTAAAGTATTTAGGAGATAAACAAATGATATAATTTGGTTTTTCTGGTAGCAAACTTCCTTGAGTTGCATAGTTTTCATGTAATTGTAATTTCTTCTAAATTAATTTAAAAGTGTTTTTTTGCAGCACAAACAAAACTTCTAATCAAGTCTCAATACAAAACAAAACAATTTGAAAAGTGTTGTCATAATTTGATTTGACTTACTTAACATGTAAAATTAACGTTTTACAGAAATAATGCAATATTTTATGCTTTTAAATATAAGTTTGGCCCATTGCCCAATTTATAAATATGTATACTTCTTTCTGTCATTTGAGAAATATTTCGTTATTTGCGTAGTTTTCCAAATGGAAGATTTCGATTTTAGTCTTTAACTTATGAGTAGTTACATGACAAATGTACAAAGTAATTTTCCCACCTAACAATAATGTAGATTTCTAATTTGATGAGAAATACGTATGAGTTTCTTAAAAAAGTTATCCTGTTGAAACTATGCGTTGTCTTTAGTCCCATGCAGTGCTCATACAGCATACATTTTTACAGCTTTTAAACTATCCTGAATTTTTCAGTATTTTTTCCCAAACCCTTGAAAAGTGAAGAAAAAAAAGTTTCATTGTAATGAAATGTCTGTAGTAATTTTTTTTCTGGATATACATGTTATTTGCGGTAGTTCCCAGAACACAACACTGTCTTCAGCAGTTAAAAAACTTCAGCCAAACAATTAAAAATAAGTTTTTATTCTTAAATCATTACATAAAATATTTTATTAGAATTTTAAGCTGAACATACATTTATAAAAATGTTGTGATTGTCATATAGTTATCTGCAGCAATATCCAAATGTTAAGCGTAGGATACACTTATCTTATAGTATTGACAGTACTTCACAAGCAAGCACGTGTGTTCACATACGTAGAAAGTATTTCATGAATTAAGTATGTACTTGTACCCTTCAGCTAAAAAAATAATTGATTTATATTATTAAATTATTAGGATAAAGTAATTCTTCCCTACAATTGCAATTTTAAAAATATTACACCATAAATGTACTTACTCATAAATGCCTGTTTCTGTACAGCTAGCATAAAATGCAATAACCTGTTTAGTACACCATGAAGGCAAACGCTTTCGGTACTATGTTAGAAATCACTTAAATGATAAAACGAAATAAATTAATAACATGCCTTTGTTTTGTGTTAATATTTTGTTTTCAGAAACACACAAACACTTTCTGTAAAAACAATGTCTTATATGTCAAAACGTTATTTCTTGCCACCTGTGGCATTTGTAAAATTTTTTATAAGATACAGTAGTGTCCATTTGTATGTAAAAAAATGACTCTGTTATTGTTTACAAAGTATTTCTGCACAGTTTACAGAATATTCTTATGTTTTATTTTTTCTCATTCCTGCTGGTTCAACCTTTTTTGACATCATCTATATTTGCTCCCTTGATTTTGTGTACCCCTTTCTTGCGGCAAAAAGTTAAGATAAATCAGACAATGACACCAACATTCAATTAAAATCTGCAGTTAATTTTAAAATGTCTTGTATGTTTGACAAAGACTGTGTTTGTATAAATAATTATTTTAACTATTTTCCCACAATTAAGTAACCGAACCTTTAAGCTGATTATATCACAGGCTGTCAAAAGGTAAAGGTGCAATGATTTGTAGTCCTCACTATGGAGTTTCTTAAGCAGAATACTAGATTTAAAATTGACTCGGAAAATGATTAAACAATTTCTGCAGACTCCAGAAACAAAGTTTTACGACTATATTTTTACTTTTACAAAAAACAATTCTCTAAAATTTACATTCACATGATGTATCATAAAGGAAACATTAGATCGTTACTTAATGCAGACTATTAAATTGCATGAGTGACGTAACCACGGTTCTTATACGCCTTTCCATGACGTACCTGTTGCAGTCATATTTTTCTTACACTGTCAAGCATTGCCACTCAAACTGCTTATTTATTTACTGATACAATTAGCACCGAATGCTGCTGAAACATAAGAATTTGCATTTTTTTTTAAATTTCTGGGGCATTTTAAAGGGTATAACAATAATTCCACACGCGTTCCAAACAGTAAAATCAAAAGAAAATATTTGTATTTATCACGAAATCTATCATCACGTGCTAGTGAATGGCCTCATTTGATAGCAGTGCGGCAGAAAGCTGTTCGCCAAACAGCTGCTGGCTAACCTTCAAGTCGGCAGGCAAATTTGTAAGGAATAACTTGCAGCGTCAGACACAAGACTCGTATACGGTGTTTTGCGCAGCTGATAAGTGATCGAATACGTCTCCAGTACTTAAAAGGAACCGCCACGCTGTTTACGTATCTTGTGGTAAAATTACGAAGTGTTACTTAAGAAGCAGTAAATAATTGTGTTTCTCAAAAATATTTCATTTGAAACAAACACTCTAAACAAATTTCTTGTAATGTTCCTGTGAGTGTTATTTCCTGTTAATTTGGCCCCTGGTATGGTTGTAGGTGTAAAAGTGTGTGTTTTGAATATTATATCCTAAGCGAACGTCTTGAAAAGTAAATTTAAATTCTCTGATTACCAATGTTACTCGGCTAGCTCCACAACCACCACCGTCAAATTCTTTCCAGAACAACAAATCAGAGAAAAATAGTATGACAACACTGAAATATGTGAATATGACAAACTTACTTAGAGGAATAAAAATATATGACGACGCCATTATAACCTAAAACGCATATGACTAACATGAGTACTGAAATTAAAATACAATAAAATAACTGCTCATGAAAGTAATTTATTTTAATGCGGCGGAAAAGTAGAAAAAAAGAAATTTTCTCGCACAACTACAATTTAAATTTTGTAAAACTAAAGAAACCTTGCTTGGTTTTAATTGAGAATATCAAGAACATTAAAGTTGCACAGGTCCAAGTGCATTCAATTGGTACCGGGACAGGAGGGAGGGGGGATCTACTAACCGCTATAAGTTCGTAGCACATGACAGTCACTCGTTGCAATTGTTCAATAAAAGAAAATAGTGTAGGGCTTTTCTTAATATGTAACAACTAAGTTAATTTTAAACTAACATTTCTTTAAACTGCATGATTTACTACTTGTAGTTCGCAACGGGAGTTAGGCCTAGGAAGACATTTGATAACTAGTTGTAACGATGCGACCTTACCATCTTGCAGATGGCTGATAGGGTAAGAATGAAAAATAATTTATTTTACAAGCATTTTTATTTCAAATTTTATGCATCCAGGCAGATTTTGATTTATTTTACACATTCTTTTGTTATACACATCACCAACAAATAACATGAAATTATACTGTTATGTTAATTAATTTTATTTCGCACAAATAACACATCACATCTTATCTCGTCAACGTCTACCCATGCAGGAAAACGAACACATCATTTTCTTCCTTACTAAAAAAAAAAAAAAACTACGCGAGTTTAGTTTCATCCAATTAGCACGCATCTAGCGAATGACTAATGTTGGAAAAAGACGTTTACTATAAGTTTCGTCACAAACGTCTTTCATTAAAATACGGGGTGATGACGTCACAATATTCATCACCACCCCCGTGTACTATTTATATCTGTGGAACTACACATACTAAATTAATGTGAAAAATTAATTATATACATTTTCAAACAAAACTGCTGTTCCAAACTTAAAATTATTAAAATAAAATTATTAAAGTTACATTTGTCATTAATATTTTATCTTAATTCCAGTTATTATAAGTACATACACCTAGTGAAGGAATGCCATATATGCACATTCCAAAACAAATAAACAAGCAAAACAAATAACTTCTGAACACATATTCTATTAATATTCTGAATCGCTTCATTCCTTAACTATAATGGAAGATTTCCGCTTATACAATGTATAAAAATAATATGACATATCCAACTGCAAATATGGGAAAGTTGAACACCACTACTACACAAAGTTAAAACTTTACTAAGCATTTTACTTTTACTTGAACAAATATAGGAACACTAGCATGAATGCATGGGGAAAGCATATATAATCCATCCACAGTTTCTTCGGATGTTTTAAACACACATTTGTAAAATCACCCTGGGAGTACCATGACAACTTGTTTTATAAATAACTTGTCAGAAATGTATAACACTGTGATTAACTTTGAAGTTCTATATTGTTGAATAAATGAAAAAAATACTTAGAATCTTCTGTAACTTGTAATATTTATTTCGTATTCAATACGAATTAAAAACACTGAGAGCAGCTATGTTTTGGCAACGGCTGGTAAGAAATAGTTTACAATTAAAATATTGTTTCAACAAATTTTTTTATATGCTAATGAAATATTGAAATTTTAAGGTATAGCACTGACGGAAACATACTTAATGTTTAAAGTTGAAAATATCAGCGCAAATAACGGTGCGTAGGCACTAGTGACATGCTGTGTTTTTTTCGTCCTAGGAAAAAAATGAATAGGTTCAGCGGGGCTTGTCGCTATCTCCCTTTCTCTCTCTCTCTCTCTCTCACTCTCTCGGAAAGTTTCGCACCACTAAGAGTATCAGGAAAATTATTCATGTTTTCAATTTTAGCATATTTAAAACTTATTACAGCAAATACAGGATGAGTATAAAAGAATACCCCAAATTTGAAGGTCTATAATATCAAAACCAAACAACCTACAACCTTGATTGACCAATGAAATGAACCATGGAACCATAAAGTTTGTTAACCATACATTCTTAATGTTCACTGTGACGACCATGAGCGGCCCGAACTACATCTACGCAATAATAAAACTCGTTCCACACTCTTAGAAATTTTACCTGAATAAAAGTTACGTGCTGGAATTTACTGTATATTTCGTTGGACTGGTTGCTCCTTCGTTTCAATATTTATTCCAACTGAGGCCGTCCTTTTAACAAAACAACTAAACACACATCGATACCAAGAGGTTAAATACTACCGTTCGTTCCCCCACAGTTGTAACAGGGTTAAACACAGTCACTGCAAACTATTAACGTATATTATTTGTGATGTGCTATATCGCGTATAACATCAATGTTGACCATATGTAAAATAACTACCGTAAGAACTACCTATCGTCAATATTTCCATACATTATTAAAAAGTCATACAGCTGACGTAAATATGTTTATAGGCCTTAATAGTGAATATTCGTACGTAATGGTTTTTGAAATATGACAGAATTATTTGAACAGCTGAAAACATTAAACGAAGCATTTGACGTATAAAATGTATAAGTCACATGTCAGTGTTCATGTATACATGTAGCGGAAGGATATGTAATCGGTAACCAAAAATATAACTTTATCAGGGCTTCAGAAAAGTGTGAAGTAACCGTGAATGGCCTACAGCATTCGCGCTTTCTCGCTGAACGTATACACTGACGTGCTAAATTTGCGAATAATTTCTTACAGTACACTTTTCAATTCAGTACACGAATATCAAAGTGAGTGAGTGAGTGATGAGAGTTGAGCTGCTCTTAACCACGAGGTCCTCACAGCAAGTATGGAGCAGCGTCGGAATAAAGAGGCTGGGAAAACGGTAGATCCCCGAGAAAAATCCACCGACCAGTGGCATTGTCCGACACGATTCCCACACGCGAAAATCCGGGAGTGACCCGGACGGGTCACCCAGGCAGCTCGCCTTGGTAGGAGGTGAGCTGCCTAACCGCCGATGACAGGATTTCTGAAGATGAATACTCGCGTTAGTGCAACACGCCATATTTTAAATTGTAGAACATGCCAAGGTAAATAAAGGACACTTCTTCGGTAGAAAATTTCCCACTCCAGAAAAATTATTTCTTGTAACTTTCTTTGCGCGTTAAAATCATTCTTGAGCCAACTAGAAACACGATGCATTAGGTAACTTGCAATTAATGCATTGCTTTCGCTGGTACTTTCCTCTTGGCGCGCAGTTCTCTCGTGGTATTTGCTCGTTAAGTGCGCGCGAAGAAGGCCGGTGTTTCCTCAAGCTTCGAAACAGAAGAGCGGAGTTAATTTGTCGCGTCCTAATGTTCACGGTAGTAGTTTAACTCCACTCTGCAGCTAGCCAGTATAATTTAGTGTTGGTCCTGCAGACGTATATTATGGAACGAATAAATATTATTTAAGGGTGAAATATTCAATTTAGAATAATTTGTTTTACTTTAGTATGCAAGCAGAATGTAATAAATTTTTTATGGCACGTTGTTCACGTTCCTCTGACAGCATTATGAAAGGGGTACTGATATTTGTAGGGATCTCAGGCGCACCGGCCCGTGCTATTTGACTTTACAGACATTCCGAGCATTAAGTTTTGGTCTTGCCGTATGAAAATGGCATGTTACTCTCGTACAGATATCAATATTTATTAGTTTCTCTTGGACGAATAAAAATGCGTTGACATAAATATCAATACCTATTTTAAAAGAGATTCAGGATACCAGAACCGGAGTACCCATTGTTAAATATATTTGATACTTAATTAACAAGTTTTTTTAATATGATATAGATCACGTGATATTCGATTTAGTTGGAAAAGTTAATTAGGAGCATAAGATTTTGGACTCCCAAAGTCCAAAATTTTTGAGTTTTCAATGCTATATTTTGATAACTATAATCATTTGACTACAAATATTTACATTTGTGTGGTCCTTAAATAAATCTATTTCAAATAATGAAATAAAATATTAACGTGAAATATGACCTTACAGGGTTCAGCACAACAGCAATTTCACTATGTAAACAGCATTATTACGATGACTTGGAACAATTTCGTTAAATTTATTTCAATGCACTAACACATTTTCATAAAATGTGTGAAAAATTCGTATATAAGTTGACAGTCGATCTTAAATACACTTAACATTTCGAAACCCGCTACGTTTTATTAAGCAGGCTGTGCAAATAAATACCTGCGAATACAGACTGTTTTAGAAGTGTGCTGCAAATCACTGTGTACATACTTAAATTTTAATATTAAAGTTGTGTAAAATTTATTCTGTAAAATTAAAAAAAAAAATGGCGTAGCACACTGTTCTGGAACATGAACGCCCGATAGTGTAGGTTTTTCTTAGTCAAACGTAGATCCAGGATTCTCCTCCTGGAAACGTGAAAATTTTGTTTCAAATAGCATACTCGTTTAAGCATATTTAATTTGGTTTTGGTGTTTGTGCTAAGCCTGGTTTTCAGTGTTAGAAACTGGAAAGGGAAGTGAGATAGACTAGGTACCTAATGGTGCAGTTTGGGTAGGAGACGTAGGGAAGAATTATATAATTGTTTATATGCATCCATATTTCTCGCTCCCTACCTATTCATTTTATCGAACCTTTACACATCAACCGTAGGATATGTAAAATTAATTATTATAACTTCAATTTTACGCTGCAAAAAAAAACTGTTTCAGTACTCAAGGATATAAATAATTTCCTGACTTATTTTCCTCAGTTAAGTTAGCATCATCGTTGCAGTTGCATAGATGTGCTCTGTACAGATAGTTTCAAAATATATTTAAGTTGGGATTACAAATAGCGTGAAAGTAGCACGTAAGGCGTTGGGGTTATTTTCAACTGAAGGATGTAAAATACACCAGAAAAAACGGATGAAAATAATATATCTCTCAGAAACCGACAAGTTTCTGCTAACTGTTACAAACCACCTTACTAGGCAACCATGCTAATTTTAAAAAAGAATAATAATTTGACAACTCATTAAAATGCACAATCATCTTAAAACTTGTAAGCTTATATAATTTTATTGTAGTACTGTAGTATTCCTCCTTTACCGCAAAAATAAAAGTAAGATGTTTTTGCTTAGTTCTCTAAGTGTGCCGAGATTGTTTAAAACAATTACATGAATACAAAAGTATTTAGTGGGCCAAACACACAAAAATTACACAAATGCACACAGGCAGTATGAAAGTGGGGCGAGGACTACAAAAGGAATCAAGTGATAACTGTTGATCGGGTGAAAAATCGTGTTTTACTAAATGATAACCGATTTTCAGCGTGATGATCATTCAGCAAATAGGTCTTATCAGAGAGAAAAGCAAGTAAAGTCACAGAGTCCACTATGTTGGTATCTTTACTTTTATCAGCTCTAAATTCATAATCGAATGTGCACAAGTTGGCAAGACATGGCAACACTTGCAAGTTTCTCGCAAAAATGCGAAATTGTTTTACTCAATTCTATACAATTATGCGAGTACTATAATAACGGGAAATTTATATGTGGTTTTGTAATTAGTGGGAGCTTCAATATTTGTATATATAAGTGTTTATTTATGTGAAACACAACTGCGAACAGTGTGAGCTGTGTATGCAGATAATTACCACATACTAATAATTATATTTACTAGTTATAGTCATCTCTCAAAAATTATTGCACGTTAAACTGCCGTAAACGAAATAAAAGTGGACTGATACATCGCGGATTGATACATCTACGCGCAGGTTGTGAGAAATGTGCACTTTCAGAGATTTATAAATGTGTAAGATGTGCTTTTAAGAAAGGGTGCATCATTAATATTGTTAGCGACATCTGTTCCTACAAAATTGTACTGAAATCTGTTCGGAGGCTAAAAAAATATTTGGAGGAGGAATACAGATATATGTAGACACAGCCATTTTCCCGATCTTACAATTCCAACTTTCGAAAGAAACTTGTTTTAAAAAATGATTGCCTAAAACTAGCATAATGAAACTGACAAACACATTAAATATACTACAACTGTAGTTTCAATATACTACAACTGTAGTTTCGTGGACTGACTAACCCCCTGAATGTAGGCAGCCACACACATCATCTACGAACTTATATACTGCACTACGTGTGTTACTGTATTTCTAATTATAACCAACATTTGAAACAAATTGTGTCTTAATATATATATATATATATATATATATATATATATATATACATATGTATTTGCATTCTGCGTACTATTTTTCATCCTTCGTGGAATTAATTGCAGTAGTAAAGATGAAAAATTATAATCTTTGAACATTGCATTAATTTTGGTAACGATATTTATAATAAATGTCACGCAGCAGGTTCTAATTGTTCAGAAATTCTTCTGAGAATATAGTGTCAATAAATATCAAAGCACCAGAAGTCAATATAATTTATGTTGGGTATAATATTCTCAGTAATTTAATGAATATTTGTACTTTAATTTACACAATGCCAGCAATTGGATTTAAATAAATAGTCATTTTGCTGTACACATTTTCGATGTAATATATACTTAGACTATATATTTATTACAAATTATATATATATATATAGGTGGGGTGAAAATGATCAGCAGGGATGAAATTAATAACATGAAAGTTTTCTGTATATATTCTGTGAGGCACCATATCTGACATTAATATTTACAGAACATTTTCATGTGATCAATCTCACCTCTGCTGATCAATTTCTCCCAACTTCACGGTAGTTTTAACTGAACAAAAATTAGCAAACAACCAAGTGAATTTTATTCTGTAGACAATATGCTGAGTAAGTTGACTATAGACTGAATTCTGTGTTAAAACCAAATAAATCTTCCGTCATTTAATATTTAGGTTTAAGTACTAATGATTGTTTGTATCTTTATTCTGTATGAAACGAAAAAATATAATTACGAAACTTTACTTAATTGGCCCCCAAGTCAAACCTTACGCGAATATTAAAACGTTAAGAGACGAAATTACTTTTATCATAATTTTCTGTTTGCCATTGCTGCAGAAATGTAACTGTTTATTTTAGAATACATTCAATTACGTGATTTTTTTTTCAAAAACTGATTTGTAAAGCATTTAGTTAATCGTAGTAAATCTGTTTCCATTTAACTATTTTCGTACATCATCTGTGACTATGGCGTGATAAGACAGGTTTCCTGCCTGACGGAAAAATGAAAGTGGTGGCAGAACATTTTTGAACAATCTGTTAAAAGTTTTGTAGCAGGAGGATATTTAGGCCACTCATATGGTCTGCTTCAGTTGTGTCGTAAAAAAAAAAAAAAAAAAAAAAAAAAAAAAAAAAAATGACTGCCAAATATTAAAGAAAAATTGCCTTTTAATAAAAATTGTATTATAATATCATTGTGATGCCGAAATTGAACAACGGCAGCCTGTTTTCTACGCTCGAGTTATTTATCTCCGTTCCTTGCGTTAAAGTTGAATAACTGATCTATTCACCGACATGATAATCAGTGGAAATTCAGTTAATGAGCTTCTGCTAGTTGACGAACAAATGAATCTGCACAGGCAGCCAGTGCTTCGCAGCTGCGGAATTCACTGAAAGTAGCCGTTAAATCAACGACATTAAGTGACCAATGATAAGTAGGATTAAAGTGCTACCAAAGTAACTAGTTTTCAGGTTTAGCAGCAAAATTTATTTAAATTTGGAGCAATTTTCACAAAGAAGGTTATGATGTTAACTACGTGCTTAATACATTTATTCCCTGTAAACAACTGTAACATTAGGTGTTAATTAAACGTCTTGCCATTTTTGTTTGACATTTTATTATTTCCATTTTAAAATACAACTTGAATACTTCTTTTGCTACATATATACGCCCTACGCCATTACTTTCATTTTTAAATTAGCTAGAGCAACTTTCAACTTGCTTGTATGTGTGTCGGTATCTTCATCTGCGCGTGCCACAGATATTTTCGAACATCTGTACAGAACTACACCCATAGAACCCGATCAGGTCACCATGTAATTTTAAACCACATCAAATACTTTCTTTCTAAAGTGTAGTTTTCATTTTTTTAGTTTTAAATCATACCTTAGGTAATGTACGACCCATCTGAGCTAACTAGTTGTATGACAGTACCTAACGTGAGCATTAAATATATGAATACTTCATTCCGCCATTTGGATATCGCGTCGCCTCAAAATTTGTTTGTGTATCATGTCTCAGAAACTAACGCATCAATTACAATAAAATTGAGCATTAATATGATGATATGTTCGGCAACATTCACTATGGAAGTGCAGTATGTGTGACACTAATTTTTAGAATGTCCCCCTTGGGGCGATATGCCGCATCTGAATATCATCCCACTGATTTGAATTAAACCGGGTATGACTTAAATGACCAATAAGTTCGTTAAATTCGTCAGATTTAAATATTTCTCATCTGCAATTATTGGGAGATAGTGCCACACTTGAAATATGTAAACTCCTGTTTTATATTTAAGGAACTATTTTACTAATCTTACTAAATTTGTTATACAAGTAGTGCTATGAATGACAAAAAAATATAATGGATAAGATGTTTTATTTTCAAAACGGTAAAGTTAGCATACTTTTAGTGTCATGAGCCATATTTATGAAAGCATTAAACCAATTTAGACGAAACTTGGCATGTCATATCACTGAGAAAAATATTTTGTTGAATCATACAAAGTGTATTTGGCACCCAAATTATTTTATTGTTCCTATTTGGTTGCTCCAAACTAAGATTTGGTTGGTGCAACTAAAGATTTGTTTCGCTACGTACATTAAACAGTTTCGGTTTATATAAAAAAAAATCTAACGCCCACCGAGATTTAGAATTTAGATAGATCGCGCACAAGCGCTACGCTCTAGCAACCCAGCTATACTGATTACTGATGAAATTGGAATGTTTTTTAAACAGTGACACTGCAAATATTCGACAGCATGCATGGATAAGTATTCCAAGTTTTATAGCTTTACTTTTTAGTTTCCTGCTGAACTAGTTTTTTTTATGTTTATGCCATTATTAAGCATTAACAAACACTTAAATTGACACAAAAATACAAACAAACTCTTGAGCTGTATTTTCAAACGAATGCAATCAATTGAGTGGCGAAACAAATATATAAAGTTGGTACGACTTAATATTTGGTTGACAGTCTGAATTATTTTGGCCCAACACAGATATTTTGTTCATTCAAGCGTTTTTTTTAGACGAACAATATCAATTTGATTGCTTTTCAGTTTTTGTTTACTCAACAAATAATTTTGTTAGGGCAACTCAATTTGTTCATGGCCCTATACGAACAAGTATTTTGTTACCTGGAACAAATTTTTCTCTCAGTTTACCTACAAGAACTACTGACAAAAATAAAATTCGCTCATAAATAACTCCCCCCCTCCCTTCCCCACTCCCCTTTTCAGAATTGCTGTCACTTGAGAGATAACTCTGTTTTATTTCGGAAATTATTAATCTCGTACATGTACAATTTTGTTATCAAGAATTTGTTCTATGGAAAGTATGCTACATTTAAGAGTTGTTAAGACGTCATGCATTTATTTTTAAAATAATTGCTTGATACTTTCATCTTGATGTGCCCGTCTGTGAAATCATTGAAAAGGTTTATATTTAAGCTGAGCCATAACAAATGAGATCATTAATTTAAATAAATAATTGTCATTTTCATCTGCCGTCTTTTTAGATAGTGCTACCTGACAAATAGAGTGTACATATTTCTAACAAAATATTTAACTATATTTTCCAAATTCGGTTTACGAGTAGTTTGCTGAAGCACGACATGCAGTTTGGGTTGTATTACCAAAAGCATATGACTTCGTATAAAATGGTGACAGTGAATTATTAATTTTATGAAAATATTTAACAGATTTCAACAAATAGTTTTGTAGAGATATCATAGCCAAAATATAGATTTTAATATGTACTCTTATTTTTTCGAAAAGGTAAGTACATTTTTTTAAATAATTTGAGTTCTAACTACTATGCCATTACTTGACAAGTTTTGATAAAATTTTATAAGTATTTACAAAACGTAGTTAAGATTTTTTACCTCAAAATTATGTAAAAACTCGAGAATTTTAATAGCGCTTTACGTGATTTCGTATTCAATACTGTAGTTGCTTGAGGCAATCACGTTCATCATCAATGTAGGCAATGTGTAGTGGTATGCGGGCAGACTCCTCAAGATGCCCAGGGACGTCGTACAGGTATCGTAAATGTAAACGCGTAGTATTTCAGTTAATTACCGATAAATTATTTCATAGTGAAACGTGAATGAAGCACCTTTCTTTGCAGGCTTCTTGATCGTGCATGTGGTTAATATTAGTATTATTTTATGAATAGTGGGATGAAAATATCAATTATTTCATCTTTATTACAAGTTTTTTTTTCATTTAATAGCAGGAAATATGAGTTTTTATGAATAAAGTTTCTAGCACAAAAATATAGCAAATAAGCATGCTAACTAGTGATTTCAATAAATTCTTACTATAAAACGTTAAGAACAAATTTATATGTGACTAAATAAATAATGCAGCCAACACTAATAAAATTTGTATTCCTGACAGTAATTTACCTGACCTCTTTATTGCCCAATAAATATATAAGACGAGAAGTTTGTTCTCTGTTTAAGAATTTTAAATCAGTGACGATCCCTCTGATATTGTGTCGAAATGTATGTACAACGAGAGAACGAGAAGCGCATCGACATGAGATGAAGACAACAGAGACTGCATTTTAGTTTTTATTTTAGTTATTTATTTATTCAAATATTTGAGTTATTATTTATTCAAAATGTTTCGTCCGCATCAAAATCTTTGTTACTAAGCGCGTGGGCTGCTATGGGGCACTGGGCAGTGTTCCGACATGGAAACCTTTAATACCAGAAGCCGAAAATAGAAAACAACACCTGTATGAATAATTTAATCATATCTTTGGGATCCACTCTAGAATTCCATGAAAACATGTAGGTATGCCTATGAGGTAATGTTGTGAAGGAGTTTCGGCGGCTGTTAACAACGAGGTTTTGAGAGATCAGGTTATAATAAGACTTTTCACTAATGTTGGTTATATACTTACTGCAAACTGAATTTTTAGTTTATTGTTTCCTAATGTGACATACTCAGAAAATAATAATTTCACTCTATAAATATTTATGTTAATACAAAGAAAAAATTTTTAAAACATATTATTGGCTATTTTTACATGTTTAACTTTAATTATATTTTTTATATTAATTTTACAAAATAGCGCTAGCAAATGCTTTCAAATTACGTCTGTACAGTACTTAATATCTCTACTAAACGTAAGTTTATTCAAATTATGAATCTTAATAATAAATGAAGATTTAACTAATTTTTAAAAGTTTAATTATTTATAAGTTATCCATCAGAATCAGAATGACTGTGAAAGCTTTCCTAAGTCTAAAATCTATTTATAATGTTATTAACCCCGGTAGTGTAGGTTAGTTTTTAGTCGTGAAATTTTAGTATCGTTATATACGTAATATTTTTCGACTGTATGGTTATATTTTGTGGTATGAAATCGACTGATCCATATTATTTTCTAAGTTAATTACGTTTCGTGTAACTCCATGAAGTTTAAATTTATTTATGATAATTTCATATTAAATTATAGCGCTTGTTAACTAGTACCCAAATCATTATCTGGCTTCCAACATCGGGTATTTCTACACATTGTGTTTCCACTTAGTAATTTTTGGCATCTCCTATAGTGCAGGTTTCTGCTACTAGAAAGCTGGACAATATAATGATCACCATAATACACTAGCGGAATTTAACAATAAATATTACAAAACTTACAGTAAATTACGAAATCACGTTAAATTCACAAGCGATAGTCCAATTTTACTGTAATTTTTTACAGTGCAGTATGATTTTATTTATAGTCACTTTAGAATAATTTACTGCTCTACAATATAATTCTACATTGTTTCTTAATCGCTGTGCCAATAAAGTGCTAAAAACAGCAAGAGCAGCTATGTGTTTGTAACGGCACGTAAGAAATAGCTCACAGTTAAAAATAACATAACCTAGTTTTTGGTATGCTGTTTGTAAATTTTACGTATTCAGTTTAAATATTTACATTTTACAAGTAGCACTAATGAAAACATACTTTATTGTTACTGCTCGAGGAAGAAACTTGAATAGGCAAAGCGAAGTTTGTAGGTTTTTTATTACAAGTTTTGCAGCGCTAATAGCAGAAAAAGTAGCTGGAAAATCATACATGTTTTCGGTTTTAGCATACTTAATACTTATTACAGCAAAAATTATGATTTTTGTATTTAGGATTTTAAACTGAAACAAGATTTTAATGTTCAAATACACTAATTTGCAAAAAAAAAAAAACGTTCACACTGAACGAATAGTGGGAATTCAATTAAGGTTGCCACACAGAATCGTCATAGCTCAACATGTGCCCCATTTGCGTATAATGTGGTTTGTTTGCGCCGAAGTGCCACTAAAAGGCATACATGTATCTCCATCAGTACAGTGTGCGCCACAGAGCCAAGTTCAGTGAAAACGAACCTTTCTGCCACGGCGCATTCGACAAGCCTTTGCCTCGCTGAATGAGTTTTAGAGAGGCCACATCGTCGGCCTCCAAGAGGCAGGTTAGACATTTCGGTGCATTGCTCGCCACTTGTGCCACCTTGCCTACACTGTGAGTTGGTTTTGGACGCAGTGGGAACAGGAGGATACACACCACCGTCGAGAAGGCTCTGGTTGACCTAGGCGGACCACCAACAGCGACAGGCTGTAAGCACTCCACGGGCGTCACTGCGCACCATCCAGGGACATGTAACAGCAGCTGGGGATACGCTGTGTCCACCGATACCATGCACAGGCGGCTAGCAGAGCGGGAACTGTCGTTGCGGCGTCCCTTAAGACGTCTACCATGACGACCTGAGCATCGCAGAGCACGAGTGACCTTCTGCCGGGAATGGTTATCACGGCAGCTTGCGAATTGGCGACGAGTGGTGTTCAGCGATGAATCACGGTTCTGTCTGGATACAGACGACCATCGAATTCGAGTCTGAAGACGTGCTGGACACCGCCGTGGTACACGCTTCAATGTAGAGCGGCCAAAGAGAGCTGTCATGGTGTGGGGTTCAATTTTATACGATTCCCGCACCCCACTGGTGGTGATTATAGGAATTTTTCTGTAGGTATAAGTTGAGTAAATTTTCTAACAATTTATCCCAATGTAACTTGAAAAACGTAAAGGTCATGAGGTACCTTAGATACGCAAATAATCTGAAATTGATATGCTCCCACCTAGGAAATGAGGTTGAAGTGTTTTGTGTTGCTGACTGGGCAAACGACAAAAATTACAGCAAGTAAATTGGAGGTTATGTTGTAATAATGAGAGAATGGGCTGAATGCTGGAAAAGTAAGAAACAGGAGCTGGTAGCCACATCAACAGCGGGAGCAGAATACATCAGTATGTTTGAAACATGCAAAGAGGTGGTGTGGGTTAATAATTTTCTTGGGGAGTTAAATCTGACAGATGTTTTTCAGAGGCCTCGTGTGATACAGACAGATAATTTAAGAACTTGTAATTTTTCTAAGAAAAGGGAGATTTCGGAATGTACTAAGCATTTTCGAATACGTTACTATAAGATAACAGAGTATTTAGATAATGGAGATTTCATCTTTGAGTATGTGAAGTAAAGTGACAATGTCGCTGATATCATTACCAAAGGGTTAAGTGCAGCAAAAACAAAAGAATGTCGTGGGAGAATGGTGTTAGAAGGCCCTTTTGAAAAATTATTTTCTTTAGTTATAATGCAACAATCACCACAAGTATTTGTCCATGGTCTGAACAGTTTTTGTGAACTCCATCGAACAAATTATACAAGGGGAAGTGTTAAAATATTTCATGTTTTTATATGTTGTGTTGTCATATGGTTTTTTGAACTGTTTATATATACTGAAGTTTCCTTTTCGCCCACTAGTTGTCAGTTCTGTATAGGGTAGTGGAAATAAAGATAGCTGACGGGTATAAGTCAAGATATGTACTCTTGCATTTTATTGAGAAATTATCTGTATCCTAACATTAACTGCTGTTACCCAGAAATANAAGTCAAGATATGTACTCTTGCATTTTATTGAGAAATTATCTGTATCCTAACATTAACTGCTGTTACCCAGAAATAGTCTTTGTATTTTCATTAAGCGATCATGTTGTGCAGTATTTCTGTTCTTCTCATTTAATTGCATCATTTAATTGAGGACTATAACTTATTGTTACTTTATNCATGTTGTGCAGTATTTCTGTTCTTCTCATTTAATTGCATCATTTAATTGAGGACTATAACTTATTGTTACTTTATGGTTTACTCTAAATGTATTTGTGACATCGACGACTTTTATTTACGAACTCCTGTCCTCCGTCAGTGATAAGTAGTTTCTGAGCTTGACAAGTAGTTGTAACCTTAGATAGAATCTGTTCTTATTTCCCGCCTGCCTCTTATTTATGTGATTGTAAATAATGTTTTGTTCATTCAAACATGTACACTGCTGAAAAAAATTATAGGGTCATGCTTTTAGTCGACTGTAGCATTTAACCAGTTAAGGTTTAAATTATGACCGTTGGTTTGGTCTTATTCCAACATGCCGTCCAAAACCAAACATGCTATGAAATTGACCATCACATTATTCCATCTACGATATTGTTTTATGTCAAGTACTAAAGTTGAGGAACAATGAGGCACGTAGTCTTACACCGACATCCNTTCCATCTACGATATTGTTTTATGTCAAGTACTAAAGTTGAGGAACAATGAGGCACGTAGTCTTACACCGACATCTAGTGTCTGTAAGTGACAAGCTAATGTTCGTAGATCTTTTGTACATTCAGTTAGTCCAAATGTGGTTCCTAATGGAAGAGAAAACTGTTCGTGCAATCACACTGTTGCAGGAAGGATGGACTGTTCGTGCAATCACACTGTTGCAGGAAGGATGGACTGNTTCCATCTACGATATTGTTTTATGTCAAGTACTAAAGTTGAGGAACAATGAGGCACGTAGTCTTACACCGACATCCAGTGTCTGTAAGTGACAAGCTAATGTTCGTAGATCTTTTGTACATTCAGTTAGTTCAAATGTGGTTCCTAATGGAAGAGGAAACTGTTCGTGCAGTGGCTGCAGAACTCAATGTGGCTAAATCTGTTGGTCGTAGGGCGTGGAATATATTCAGGTAAACAGGAATATACACTAGGAGACGATGCTATGGTAGAAAGAGGAAACCGTAGGCTAGATACGGCCAATATGTGGTCAACCGTGCACATTGCTCGTGACGACCATGATGATCTGAGAGAACAACTGGTGAAAATGCCAGTGACCAAAGCGTTTGCAACAAACTTAGAGAAGCAGGCTTAAGGTCACGAAGGCCTCATCAAGGTCTGCGATAAGCGCCTCGTGACAAGATAGAGTGACTGCGATTTGCACAGGCACATCCGTACTGACAACTCCGACAATGGCGTAATGTGCTGTTCACAGATGAATCGCGCTTTCGTCTAACGCAGTGTGATAGACGTGTACAAGTGTATCGTTGCCGGGGAGAGCAGTATACAGAGCAGCAGTGCAGGAATGGGACATGTTTGGAGCTGGGTCTCTCATGGTATGGGGTGGCATCACTATCGACGGCCGAACGGACTATGTGGTTATCTGATATGGACTTACTGCCACCAGGTACACGTAGGAAATTGTACTCGATCATGTTATGACCATTGCAGCGGGGATGAGGCCCCAGTTTGTGCTGCAACAAGACAATAAGAGTGCATACAGCAGCCGGCCCCAGAGCTAACCTACAGGAACTCCAGATTCAAGCCACGAATTGCCGAATATAAGTTCTTGACTTCAGTCCCATTGAGCACTTATGCAACACGCTGTGCCAAGGAGTCTGACATTGTCCTATGTCCCTTCAGACAATTAAAGATCTTGCTGATGCCGTCGTCAACGAATGGGAGAACATCCCACAAGTGAAGTTGCCTCGACTGATCAGAAGTGTTCATCGAAGATATGAGGCTGCCATACAGGCACATGTTTGCTATACAAGATAATGAAGGGTTTCCTTATGGGAATTTTGACATGTATGAGACGATGATTCCACTTTGGTTCAGGACATAGTGTTTAATGTACGCATTCAGCATCCATGTTTACATTGAGATACAAACAAAATGTGTACTACTGTTAGGTAAAGATTTGAATGGTCTACTGACACCTAATCTATTACTTGTACACAATTCGTGTAACGAGATGTGTTCCAAATCTTGTCCCACTTATTGTTTTGAACGGTCTTTTGTTAGATGAACAAATTTTACTTTTTTGCTTTTCAAGTTTTGTTTACTCAACAAAATATTTTGTTGGGGCAACTAAATATATTTTTGGCCCTATACAAACAAGTATTTTCGTGGCCCTTCTCTCAGTGAGACAGTTTACTCAAATTTAAATGTAAAGTGACATTGCTCTTATCCTCTGGTCAGTTTACTATTTTTACAAACTTAGGCATATTGTTTTCTAACTTGATATCTTACATTTCAGGTATTTTAAAAGAGATTTTGTTCAAAGTGCTTTGTTTGAATTTCACTCACGTGAATACTTTATTACCTTCAATCCATGTCCCCAAAGATCGTCTCCTTTTATTCCCCGCGGGGCCTCGGTGCGTAGTGGCTAGAGCGCTCGCCTTCCAGCAAGACAAACCGAGTTCGATTCCCGGCGGGGTCACTCCCGGATTTTCGCACGAACGAGGGAATCGTGCTGGACGATGCCGCTGGTCGGCAGGTTTCCTCAGGGATCTCCCTTTTCCACTTCCTGGCGCTGCTCCATACTCACCTCGCTTCATTTCACAACATCCCGATGTTAAGGGCGCCGCCTACTTGAAGGTTTTTTGTAACGCGTATAAGGCAGGGAAGAGCGGGAGCGATAAGGACTACACTGACACGCGCGCCTGGTGTCCCTTCGCTCTTACGCGCAAGGAGCTGAACTAGAGTGCAGTGTTCTCGTCGTATTGCGTGTACCAATGGGACATTAAGCGGAGGCTCTGTAATTTTATTGGTGGAACGCATGTAGCAAAGTTCAATTAAGGTCCCTATAATAGTTTCCANTTAAGCGGAGGCTCTGTAATTTTATTGGTGGAACGCATGTAGCAAAGTTCAATTAAGGTCCCTATAATAGTTTCCAATGTTTCCAATCATAATATAATGAGCTACAGCAGTGAGAAGAAGTCGTTTTTAGCTATGTTGAATGGCTCGGAAATACCATTTACAATGTACATGACGTATTGTGAGTATTATACGTACCTCGCCTGAAGAGTGTTTTCTTTTCGTACATTGGTGTCATGGGAACATGTTTCATGGTTTGGTAAAGAAATACGGATTTAAACACACTGCAGCGCAGTNTTCGTACATTGGTGTCATGGGAACATGTTTCATGGTTTGGTAAAGAAATACGGATTTAAACACACTGCAGCGCAGTGCCAGGTAGGCGGTTAAACTTCTCCCTCGCCCTTCTACCACCCTCATATTACCTGGGCATTTTCTCCGTTCAGCCCAGTTACAACACGGGCCCTGATCATCACCACAACAGTGATTACACGACCGATACTAANGCATTTTCTCCGTTCAGCCCAGTTACAACACGGGCCCTGATCATCACCACAACAGTGATTACACGACCGATACTAACTACAATGTTCAGTGTTTTAACACATGGACTCTCGTAAAATATACGACTGTATGCCCATTATTCTCTCTACGTGCACGAAGTTCAGTAATTCTTTCTTAAAGTTCGTTTTCAATCTAGAAAACATGTAATGTCGGTTTCGTGTAATTAGACGCCCCGTAGGACAAATATGCTATGGTTTGATAAAATAATAAATTGCGGCAAAATAGAATGGCAAAGAAATATTTTACCGGTTTTCTGGTTTTTTTTTTTNGGTTTGATAAAATAATAAATTGCGGCAAAATAGAATGGCAAAGAAATATTTTACCGGTTTTCTGGTTTTTTTTTTTCTCTTCCATTAAAATTTTCTGGTAAGTCGCTTCGTGTTGACAACTCAAGAACCCCAATGCATTTACGCAGAAGAAAGCGCTCGTTCTCTTGACGAGAAAGCAATCTTTTGTCTTTAGAGGCTGCGTTGGCGTTAGGGTTTGAACTAGGTTGGCGAGATCCATGCAGTCGATGTAGTTTCTATAGTACGTATGCGGTGAGTTAAAATATTATCACGGACTTGGAACGTTTACTTGTACCTTCCGGAATATGTATGATATATTTTTAAATCGCATATAGCTGCTGGGGTCTGACTAAACGCTTTTCGTATTTACATAAAAAAATATTCTTGGCCGTTATATAACATATTTTTACTAACATAAATACTAACTGGACAACCGTTTTTAATGCTCAAAAAGGAGTTCTATATATTAAAAACTTATGAAGAAAAAGAGGATTGTTTATATTGGCAGCCTCTGGAATTTGTTTATTTATGTTTTATACGTGTTAAAGTCAAAACTGTAGCAATATTATTATATTTTGTTATAAAAGTGTTGAGTTATCACTTGCAAGGTCGGTAGATTCCAGTAATTTGGTTCACGATAATGTTAATTTTATGTATGGCGTTAAGATNCGATGCTATGGTAGAAAGAGGAAACCGTAGGCTAGATACGGCCAATATGTGGTCAACCGTGCACATTGCTCGTGATGGCCATGATGATCTGAGGGCAGCAACTGGTGAAAATGCCAGTGACCAAAGCGTTTACAACAAACTTAGAGAAGCAGGCTTAAGGTCACGAAGGTCTCATCAAGGTCTGCGATTAGCGCCTCGTGACAAGACAGATTGACTGCGATTTGCACAGGCACATCCGTATTGACAACTCCGACAATGGCGCAATGTACTGTTCACAGATGAATCGCGCTTTCGTCTAACGCAGTGTAATAGACGTGTACGAGTGTATCGTTGCCGGGGAGAGCAATATACAGAGCAGCAGTGTAGGAATTTGAAATGTTTGGAGCTGGGTCTCTCATGGTATGGGGTGGCATCACTATCGATGGCCGAACGGACTATGTGGTTATCTGATATGGACTTACTGCTGCCAGGTACACGTAGGAAATTGTACTCGATCATTTTATGACCATTGCAGCGGGGATGAGGCCCCAGTTTGTGCTGCAACAAGACGATAAGAGTGCATACAGCAGCCGGTCCGAGAGCTAACCTACAGGAACTCCAGATTCAAGCCATGAATTGCCTAATATAAGTCCTGACTTCAGTCCCATTGAGTACCTATGCAACACGCTGTGCCAAGGAGTCTGACATCGTCTAATTCCCTTCAGACAATTAAAGATCTTGCTGATGCCGTCGTCGACGAATGGGATAACATCCCGCAAGTGAAGTTGCCTCGACTGATCAGAAGTGTTCATCGAAGATATGAGGCTGTCATACAGGCACATGTTTGCTATACAAGATAATAAAGGGTTTCCTTATGGGCATTTTTACATGTATGGGAAGATGATTCCAGTTTGGTTCAGGATATAGTGTTTAATTTCCGCATGCAGCATCCATGTTTACATTGAGACACAAACAAAATGTGTACTACTGTTAGGTAAAGATTTTAATGGTCTACTGACATCTAATTTATTACTGTGTATACAATTCGTGTAAGAATATATGTTCCAAATCTTGCCCCACTTATTGTTTTGAACAATCTTTTGTTAGAGGAACAAATTTTACTTTGTTGCTTTTCAAGTTTTGTTTACTCAACAAAATATTTTGTTGGGGCAACTAAATATATTTTTGGCCCTATACAAACAAATATTTTCTTGGCCCTTCTCTCAGTGCGACAGTTTACTGAAATTCAAATGTAAAGTGACATTGCTCTTATCCTCTGGTCAGTTTACTATTTTTACAAACTTAGGCATATTGGTTTCTAACTTGATATCTTACACTTCAGCTATTTTAAAAGAAATGTTGTTCAAAGTGCTTTGTTTAAATTTCACTCATGCGAATACTTTATAACCTACAAGCTAAGTCCACAAAAATCGTCTCCTTTTATTCCCCGCGGGGCCACGGTGCGTAGTGGCTGGAGCGCTTGCCTTCCTGCAAGACAAACCGAGTTCGATTCCCGGCGGGGTCGCTCCCGGATTTTCGCACGAGGGGAATCTTGCTGGACGAAGCCGCTGGTCGGCAGGTTTCCTCAGGGATCTCCCGTTTCCACTTCCTGGCGCTGCTCCATACTCACCTCGCTTCACTTCTCAAGATCCCGATGTTAAGGGCGCCGCCTACTTGAAGGTTTTTTTTAACGCGTATGAGGCAGGGAAGCGCGGGAGCGATAAGGACTACACTGACACGCGCGCCTGGTGTCCCTTCGCTCTTACGCGCAAGGAGCTGAACTAGAGTGCAGTGTTCTCGTCGTATTGCGTGTACCAATGGGACTTTAAGCGGAGGCTCTGTAATTTTATTGGTGGAACGCATGTAGCAAAGTTCAATTAAGGTCCCTATAATAGTTTCCAATGTTTCCAATCATAATATAATGAGCTACAGCAGTGAGAAGAAGTCGTTTTTAGCTATGTTGAATGGCTCGGAAATACCATTTACAATGTACATGACGTATTGTGAGTATTATACGTACCTCGCCTGAAGAGTGTTTTCTTTTCGTACATTGGTGTCATGGGAACATGTTTCATGGTTTGGTAAAGAAATACGGATTTAAACACACTGCAGCGCAGCGCCAGGTAGGCGGTTAAACTTCTCCCTCGCCCTTCTACCACCCTCATAATACCTGAGCATTTTCTCCGTTCAGCCCAGTTACAACACGGGCCCTGATCATCACCACAACAGTGATTACACGACCGATACTAACTACAATGTTCAGTGTTTTAACACATGGACTCTCGTAAAATATACGACTGTATGCCCATTATTCTCTCTACGTGCACGAAGTTCAGTAATTCTTTCTTAAAGTTCGTTTTCAATCTAGAAAACATGTAATGTCGGTTTCGTGTAATTAGACGCCCCGTAGGACAAATATGCTATGGTTTGATAAAATAATAAATTGCGGCAAAATAGAATGGCAAAGAAATATTTTACCGGTTTTCTGGTTTTTTTTTTCTCTTCCATTAAAATTTCCTGGTAAGTCGCTTCGTGTTGACTACTCAAGAACCCCAATGCATTTACGTAGAAGAAAGCGCTCGTTCTCTTGACGAGAAAGCAATCTTTAGTCTTTAGAGGCTGCGTTGGCGTTAGGGTTTGAACTAGGTTGGCGAGGTCCACGNAGAAAGCGCTCGTTCTCTTGACGAGAAAGCAATCTTTAGTCTTTAGAGGCTGCGTTGGCGTTAGGGTTTGAACTAGGTTGGCGAGATCCATGCAGTCGATGTAGTTTCTATAGTACGTATGCGGTGAGTTAAAATATTATCACGGACTTGGAACGTTTACTTGTACCTTCCGGAATATGTCTGAGATATGTTTAAATCGCATATAGCTGCTGGGGTCTGACTAAACGCTTTTCGTATCTACATAAAAAAAAAATTCTTGGCCGTTATATTACATATTTTTACTAACATAAATACTAACTGGACAACCGTTTTTAATGCTCAAAAAGGAGTTCTTTATACTAAAAACTTACGAAGAAAAAGAGGATTGTTTATATTGGCAGCCTCTGGAATTTGTTTATTTATGTTTTATACGCGTTAAAGTCAAAACTGTAGCAATATTATTATATTTTGTTATAAAGGTGTTAANTAAAGTCAAAACTGTAGCAATATTATTATATTTTGTTATAAAAGTGTTGAGTTATCACTTGCAAGGTCGGTAGATTCCAGTAATTTGGTTCACGATAATGTTAATTTTATGTATGGCGTTAAGATACATTACGGACACAAATATGAGACTAATCAAGGCTTTCATAAGTCCTCAGTTAGACGTGAACCAAATGTGGTTGTGATATATTTTTCAATTTGATAGTATTTTTTGTGTTATTTATTAAAACAGAATTCTGAGATAGCCGTCCGGAATTATGAAAAAGGTAATGTTACCATCAACGGACTATACGTAGCCAGTTCTAGCCAACGTGGGCACATTAGGGCTCTCCGCGCCGCGAGAGTTGATCCACTCTGCCGGCTTAATTCCTCGCTTCGCCGCTAGATGGCAGGCGAGTGCAGCTCTGGCGCTCGGACGGGGTGCTTTTATATTTCAGGTGCGCTTACGCGGTTTTGGAGCGCATTTACACGCATCTCTCCCCCTTCAACCCTCTCCCTCACTAGACGAGTGCGTCTCTCCCGCTTGCTCTTCAGCCACCCCCGCGACCTCCCCCTTCCACCCTTAGCCCCCCGTGAGTCATTTCATTACAAAGTACAGCACTTGGCTGTGAATTATTGACGCACTTCATGATCATGTGCGAATGAATCGATACGAATTCTCCGCGTCTGCTCGTCCCACCAGATCACACGCCCCGCGTCCCAGCCCCTCTGCCTGTCTACTTGTCACGATGGTTATCCTTAATGGGAAAGGGAGGAATGTCTATCTCCCCCTTCTCCTGCGTATCCCCTTCAATATCCATTTGCATCTTGCCAGTTCGCTTTCTTTCTATTCTGCACAGTTTTTCAGCACCTGTATACGGCGTTTGTAGCATGCNATTTGCATCTTGCCAGTTCGCTTTCTTTCTATTCTGCACAGTTTTTCAGCACCTGTATACGGCGTTTGTAGCATGCAAGTCGTATTAGATTTTGTACTTTAAACAACTTTGAGAAACCTTACGCGTTTATTTTTTGCTGAATAGTTAGACTTCAGAGCCGTACCGGAATTATAAAGGTAAAAAACGCAATCTGCTTGACGATCAAGATGTCATTTTTAGTAGATCACAATTAGCAATGCAACAAATGATTTAAAAATGAAAATGTTCCAAGCTTAGTCCCCGAAACTTTTGAAATCGTCATGGTGGGATAACAATTATATTGCTATACATTCTACATAGTTAATTTTTTTCAGTTCCCAATAACACAGCTTCGTCATATTACAAAAAATAAGTTGACAGCTATAAATTTTATTAAATTGCAAACATACATGAGCTCCAGTTTGTTAAGGGTGGTAATTTAAAATAAGGGAGGTTTTTATAGTTCCAAAAAATTATTCTTTATATGGCAGTTTACAGATGTGCCGCATACACAATTGAATGGATTTCGTCTTTTAAATATTTTTTTATGTTTATGCTGAGAACTTTGCAGCCAAATAAAATTACGTGATATTTTCACTCTTTGTAAACATGGAATTCATTTTTGAGACTTCAGGGCAATACAAAAATCAACTTTAAGGTTTTTTGAGGATGTCGTACATATAGGAACACTCAGTATTTCCCGCAGTTAAAAGCATAGAGACGACACGAAACATGAAAATGAATGGCAGGTGAATATCAATAACAATAAGGGCCGGGCTGGGAGTGTAAGGGCCTTGGTTGGCAACAGTGGCATATCCATATCTGCTTTTGGGGTAAGAAAACTTCCAGTGGTGTCGGTGGCTTTCTCCCGGTAAAATATTCAAATTTAACCTTTTAAATTAACATTTTTAAGCGACTACTTACACAAACAAAAAATGCCGAAGAAGTAATTTTTTTTATTACCATCTAACTAATTATACTTCCGAAATTTAATATGTGGCTGACAAATGTAATATTTATTTTACTACTTACGACAAAAACTCTCATTCATATACAAATGGCATTTAATTTTATCTTATAAAGGTTACCTAGAGTCTTGTGACAGCAATCCTGCTTTCTTGACTGGGCAAATATCAAAGTAAAGAAGCACTAGAATGTTTCGTGTGGTGATGCGAGAGCATTATAATATTATGTTATTAAAATGTTAAAACAAAATAAGACGGCTCATTTCCTACGAAGTCTCAGCATACTTGTCGATAACTTTTGTGTGGTCTATTCTGTTAACTGAGTTCTCTTTCGACTCTAATGTATGACTGCCCTCATGAACTGTGGGTGCATCATGCTTCGTAATCTGCTCTTAACCGTCCGCAGATTGCTAAAGCATTGTTCACATGAAATATGAGTTCAAGAAGTATAAGATAAGAGCAACCTTGTACAACTTAAATACATACATCCCTGTATATTCTTTAGTAGAGAGCATATTGTTTCAAAATTCGGCATGGGCACCTCAGATAACCTTTGCAGCCATTCTCTGTGCAGCTTAGACCACCATTTTCTTTCAAGTTTATCTTCTCATCCTCCTCGTGTTATCCTGGGATACAATCCTTACCGCCTTTAAAATCATCTACTTTACCAAACAAGGACAGGAAATATAAATTACATTACATATAACTAAAACCTGAAATATGGATGCAGTTGAGAGTATAAACAGAACAGTTCATACTTTCAGCTTACAGCATTTTGAAGATGTGCCAGATCAATATATTCTTACAAAATTCTTTCATAAAAATTTAAATTTTGGATGTTTTATTCACACAATACGAAATATTTTTTTTCATCCTTATATATCTGCGAGTAAAATAAAGTGCTTATAATTACCAAGAATTAATGCACCTGTAAGTCTATCAATCTCGAGGTTTCCGCTATGTATGTGGATATCAGCTTGCATTTTCAGCTTCAGTGAGAAGAAGCTGCGAGCAAAATTCAAAAGCCCACTTCTATCCTCCTCGTCCACTAAATCATCAAGCGTACACAGACTTCTCAGTCATCTTGGAATTCCATCTGAAATTATTTTATCGGACCTTTCTGAATCTAGGAAGCTGATAGAAAGCCTTAAATAAATCCAACGAATATACTGTGAATCACCTGCAAAGCTCATAAATTAAATTAATTAGAAGCTTCACTTTAGTTCGAAAATATCACGCAGCTGAATTTTGGACAGCTACGTAAGGCATGTCATAAAATGGGGAAAAAAATTGGTGTGATGTTAGCAAAACATGTGTCAATATGCAAACGCTAAAGGCTATAGATGAAATAATCTGAGGTGGTGGTACCTGCGAGTTCGCCTGGCTTCTTTGACACCACGGGAATTCTACGACTAATGCATTCGGCAGACAAACTGGTGTGTATGTTACACCAAACTTGGAGTCGACATCCTTGTGTTTATCGAGTTCACTGAGAATGGTGTTAACTTCAGTATTAATTTTATCAGTATACGTTCAATAGAAAGTCCGCTGATATCTTTGATCAATTTGGTTGGATAGTCACTATGCCTGTACTTAATCAAGATCTTTGGTCTGAAAATATTTATACAATGGTTAAAGGAGTTGGGAAATGTGGTTATAGAGCATTCCTGCAGACAAATTTCGTTTTCACCAGGAATACAGTGCAGTAGAAGCTGGAACTCTCGTCTTTGCGGGGAAATGGGGGCTAATGTTTTTAATTATAACAAGTATGGCGGGAAAAAGTGAACTAACACTGAGAAAGAAAATTCTCTTAAGACACCTTGCGTTGGCCCACCACATGGTCTTCCTTATCTTCATTAACACACGGATAGCATCCTACCCTGTGAAGAGAATTTCACACAAGAATTTCCACATGTACAGTAGTTTGTGTTACTCAGAAATTATAGCAGGAGTATATCGTAGGAGATCGAAGAGTGTCACTGCTTCTGGCACAAATTCACCACATTTCTCGAAAGCATGTTACACGAGGCGTGCACAACACCACTGCAAAACAGAGTTGGCTGCATCTACTTTCAACTTCGCTTGCAGTCCAGTTTCTGTTCCAGCCATGTTGCTGGCGCCATCAAACGAGTACCGGAGAAGATTCTCAATGTTAAGGTTCATCTCATTGAGTTTACTCACTACTTCAGCATGAACTGAACAACTCTTTGCAAACGGTGTCTCAAACACATCAATTTATTCATGCGTCCGAATTTGTCGCAGTTTAGGGTAAATAAGCATTCTTGCTCTTTTATAGAAACATCTTGCGTTTTATCTATGCACAGGCTCAATTTATCTCAATTCACAACTACTTCCTCTTGAATAATTTTCTGGATCATTTTCCCAATAATCTGAAGTATTCGGTTGACAGAGGTTTCGCTCAGTGTACCTCGGCCTTTGCTATGGATGTTTTTTGTCATGCATTTTTTTATTCACTACTGCCACTTTTTAATGTATTTCGACAGTACCGAGTCAAACCTGGATTGTACCTTTACTAATTACATGACGTTTCCATGATTGCAAGGATCAACAATTCCATATGCAGCTTTACTACTGCCAGGTCCATTGAATACCACTACTTGACGAGCCATAACCAAGATCATATTTATAAATCTTAGTTGTATGTCTCTTCTTTACAGATATCTGCAAACTACGTAAGTCTAATCCACCATCCCCACTGTGTTCCATTTAAAATACATTATGCCCGAATCATACAAATTATACTACTATCATTATACATATGTCTGCTAATATTCGACCTTGTCTGTTTGAGCCAGAGGTAACAAGTGTTAATATGTATTAGGCCATAGATGACCATAGCAATACAATAAACACTGCAGGGTGGAGTAGTGCTGCTGTAGAAATAATACTGCTTTGCAAAGTTTATTTTGGACCACAAAGTATTTTATTTGGTGAGAGACAGTTCAAGTTAAAACCCAACATCACGTTTAATAAATGCGTTTTAATGGCTATCACGCCATTGGAAAACGTAGTGTTATGCTTCATTATAGGAAGTTTTATCTAAAATTCTAGGTAATTTCTTGTTTTGATACCATCTTGTGCCCATAACATTATAAATAAATAATTTATTACATCTAACGACATATGGAGATCAAATTGATATATATTGAGAAATGTATAATATATATGCGTCTAGTTTGTTAGTTATGTACGTACGCAATGTGTTAAAATTTAATGGTTTCAGTAAATCAGTTTTATTACCTACAGTAAAATATTTCAGTATTATTTATTTAAGAATTTTTTCATATATTGTAGTTTTTGCACAATGGTCGTTAGTGAACAGTTATTAGCAATAAAAAAATTAATTTTTTCATAATTGTTAAAATTTACATTAAAATTTTTCAAACCGTTTAATTGGGCTTAAAAGTATAAAGGACTACTTATTTAAACTTACATGGTTACCATAAAATTTATAATGTATTAATATTTAGCTCTACAAGAAATCGGAAAACGTTTTTTTTCCACACACATTATTTACTTTTGTAAAGAATATCTACATGATTGTATTTCTTGCTGGTCAATGATTTCACTCTTGTAGGTCGCTTTGTTGCAACCGTACACGCTACATATCAATTCGAAATTACTGCATTAAAACGTGCAGTACATAAGACAACTGACCAGACTGTCTTTGCCAAGAAGACAGGTTATGGCTCAGTGAAAACACACCTTTTCACATTTCACCGCTTACACGTAGCTCTAGTAAATATACCATTGAAATAATTTCGAAATTACCAAATGAAACATGATTTTTGTTGTTTGTACTCTTTTAAGGTTTAAGCGTCGCTGAGCATTATATTTTTCAGTTTAATTAATAGAAGTATGGAAAAGATCTTCTTGTTTAGCCCTCGGTCCCCAGACCTGAAAACACTTTAAGCAGCTCACCCATGTGTCACCGAGTTATTGTCTTTCTCTTTTTTTTTACTGTAATCTACTTTTTAAGTAAATGATGCCAAAGAAATACCTCAGTAGTTAGGCCTGTTCATTTCTTTTAATTTAATACTAGGTGTTGCTTTTATTTGTCAATCTATGTAAATTTTGAACTGCCTTGAATGTGTTTCTATTTTATAAACAATATATGTGACGTGTATTCTTAATTACTTATCGACGGCCATGTTTTTAATGTTTTCACCAGAAATTCACACTGAGCACCTTTAGTGTAACCACAAATTTTTTGGCGCTCTGTTAGAAAAAAGTGCCGTGAAATTATTTACTTGTGATTAAAATTAAATTTCCTCTACTTAAACTGGATACAAATGCATCAGAAAGAAGGGAATATCCGTATTGCATTGTAAAGAATTTTCTATGTGTTTTAATTATTACTATGAGTCTATTAAAAGTTTTCAGTGCATAGTAGTTGAATAATCTAAATACATGTTTAAGTAGAACCATACTGAACCTTGAAATTTAAAAATTGCCCATTAAGAGAGTTTCGGTTTTAGGATTGCCCTTCTTATGAAAAGTCGTTGCATTGGCACTCAGTACTTCAGAGCTACGTCTGGCTTCGAAACTCAGTTTGGAAATTACAGTAATGCAAAAATAGTAGAACTCACCTACTTAAGATGTGATAACTTGAACTGCAGACCCAACTACAACATCAGCCAACACACTACGCTACCGCACAACACACGGCAATAAATTATGTGAATTCTGAATGAAGCACTGAGAACTTCCATTTCCTATGAGTCACGCGACTCTCAGGTAGGTATCTCAAGCACACATGCAGAGAAGGGGAGCAAGGCGCCATGCCATCGGTCTCTCCTCCATCCTCTGGCAATGATCATGTTGCTCAGAAGGAAGAAGAACTTCTCCCCACCCCCATTCAAATTAACTTTAAAAATCTTGGCGGGAGGCTTTACTACTCGTTTCTTCTTCCTCTAAATATTTCTTATAATTCTACGTACTCTTCACTCTCTTATTTATGTCCGGTATTATTTCATGCTGACCCAAGGTGCCTCGGCTAACGGGGGCCTCGGTGGGATTCCCAACCTTCCAAACATAGCCAGTCCACCCCTTATAACAATTAATTAAAAGCCGAGTTTCTTGCGGGTGACATGTAGAGAAAGATTTTGTCTTATTCTCTTCCTTACTGATGGTTGATAAAATTTAACAACAGCGGTTTCTATACAGAGGAGCACGTGGTAAATCAATAACTTCATAGAACTTATTCTTGAAACTATATTTTATTCTCAGTGGTTATCAATACATCAAATCTCGCAGGAAAAGTGATTTCAAATGGAGCATCACTCCCAAGTCGCTCGCTATCGTGAGGGGAAGAAATGAACGAACATCGGCGAAGAAGTTAGTCGCTCCACTTGTAACCGTGTGGAGAATTCGGGTTACTGAGATGGCTCTCGCAGTATGTGCCGTCACACAGCTCATTGGAGAATTATTACCTCAGCCATCTTTAAAAGAGTTACAAGTCATGCATCATTAATCGTGGTATATTTTAATTAAAATATGCACTTTCTTGAAAAGTTCGAGAAATTGTCGTCGTGCTGTATCTAGCTGAGTGGTTTCGATACAATTTTCATAGTCGTTTTACTGGTCACTGTCTGACCCGCTGACACTGTATGTTGACTACGAACACCCTCAATCTACTTCTTTGTTAAAGCACTGCTGAAGTGAACATTTGAAAAATAAATACCCTGGTCATAATTGCATTTGTTTTAACACAAAAACTAGCAGGGGCAGGCACAGTATTTTAGTAGCGAATAAGGAAAATTACTTTTAAATGAGAATTTCCTCTTTAAAATGTAGTGCTTTCATCGGCAGCTACCTTTGTTGAAAACCTTTTAGTTCATACAAATTAGAGTAAAAGTTTGCATGACAATTACGGGAAGATTTGTGTAATGTTTTTTAGAAATATCTCATCTCTTTATTCTATTTATATATATATAATGTTTGTTGCTACCATATATGCATTTAACCACACATAGCATTCTTCAGGGAGAATTTCTCCTAAGTCACTCTTAGAGCGTCAGATATCTCCTCTCTTTAAGAGCAAATCGTTGCACAGGTTCAGGAACACAACTGCTACTCCAAAGGCTGTCGGTCTACAGGTGGAATCATTAGGTTCTTCAATCTTAAATGGCTTAGGATTGCCACATACTGGCAGAGCAGGTTCCTCGACAGTTATGGTTTCAGTATCGTCTCTAGTTATAGGTACTCCTGTGACTTCATGATAACATGGTTTTCACTAGGGTTGGAGGAAGAGCATGTTATGATTGAAGTTTCCATCTCCTATTTTAACTATGTAAGGGCGAGGAGTTTCATAATTTTGAACAACAGTTCGTTCCTTATTCATAGTAGATATGAAGACGTCGCTACCAGCAAGAAGCTCTGTGGGGGAGGGGACTTGGCTGCATGACGACGGTCATAGTTGTTTTTTAATGCTAAATACTAATCTCCTCTCTTCCCTGCAGTGCTTATGTATCAACCAAATAAGGTCTAAGGCATTGGAAATGGTTTGGTAGATGGGTCCGAAGCTTATTCATTACGAGCAGTTCTACTGGATCTACCATATTTTAAAGGGATGCGATTCTCAAAAGATGAAATATTTTACAAGGACCATTACGGGTACTTTTGTAAATTATTTTGAAGTTCCTTACTTCTGCTTTCACAAATCCATTGCTACTTGGATAGCTGGGCCTAAATCTATATTCTTGCACTAGTTGTTTCAACTTTGAGCAATTAAATGGTGGCCCACATGCAATAAGGTTTCCATGTCGAACAAATGCTGATTTTATGTATTTTATAATAGTTCTCATTTTAATCTCATCAAGATTAGCGCTTTCAATAAATCTTGAGAAATCATATTCTAGTTTAAGGCACCTGTAACGCTTATGCATCTACAAATCAGTCCCCACTACTTGTCATGGATGTTTGGGAAACTCAGGTGGAAATGACGGCTCAATTTTTCTTACTCTGTACTTATCATAAGTAGACAGTTTTCAGCCAGGTCCTTCAACTGCTGATACATGCGAGGCCACCAGACGCTCTCCTTAGTTAAAGCTATTCATGATAATTCATGTACCCATAGGTAATAGTCTATAATGAAAATACATATCAAAACGATGTTACCAATATGGAAATTATCCTATGGCAACTGGATTTTCTGGCCAATATTCTGATCAATGAATAATTAGAACCCAAAGATTTTCATTCCTTTGTGACTTAGCAGATATTTCTTGAATTTGTATGTCAGTTGCGGCTAGGTTTAAGACAATTGAGCCGCCACGTGCAAGGATTTACTTTGTTAGCTCCCAGTTTTCGCATGTAGGGCAAGGACTGCATGGTAGTGTGTCAGCCATAATTATGTTTTCCTGGAGTAGAAGCAATCTCCTAGCAGTATCGCATGCGGAGTTACTTGATCATTTGAAGTTGTGAAATATCATCGAACTCTTTCTTCTTCAAATCAGCGAGCAATGGCTTGTGATGTGTTTCAATCGCTATGGGGATACCTGTGAAACATTCAGAAAACCATTTGCAACTCCAAGCGATAGCAAACTCCTCCTCTGTTTGTGCCCACTTCCGCTCGGCTGATATCAGGAGTCTTAAGGTAAAGGAAATTGCCATTTAGTCCCACCATTCTGCACCTGTAACAGCACTACACCTAGGCCGATAGATGAAGTATCTGCCAAAAAAATTGTCTTCACATGGGTACCATATAACGGAAGGCAGGGTGATATCATGATATCAGCTTCCATTTCCTCTGGTGCTTGCTCTTGCGAATGTACCAACACGAATTCCTGATTAGACTGAAGGAGTTCGTGTAATGAATGAACCAGTGTTACGAGGTTTGGTATGCATTTACACAAGTAGTTAATAATTCCTAATATGCATCTGAGTTCGTTGATATAGACCATTCTCGGTTACTTCCAACTTTTCCGAAGTCCTGATAAAGTTCTTCTTCCAGGATATTCCTCCACCTCACACAAACAAAGCTTAATTAGTTCTAAAAATTACACCAAATGGACGGCGCACCGTATTCGTGTGAACTCAGTATAAAATTATTCTGCATAAGAACTATTTATTACCAAGCAGTACCAACGCAACTATTATCTAGCTGTTTTTATTCATGTTAATTAAAAAAAAACATTATAATTTATAGATAGAATATAAGTAAAAGTTCAATTTCACAAAAAATTAGGTATTTTTATGTTACAAAAGTATAAAACGCTTGTGGCACATGACGTATTTAGGAAACAAACAAACACGCCGTACTTGGTGTGAATTTTCAAAGGTTTGTTTCAAAAAGTGTGAAGAAACCGTGAATAGACTATATTATGGGGTTGCCAAGTATACTTACTTTCTTTGGATCTGGTATGGTAAGGTATTTGGAGATAACAAGACTTAATATATGAACAGACAATCCATTACCAAGTAACCAGCGATACGCGTGCATCTGTGTGTATATACAGGTTGATTCTAAAATCATGGGATAAACTTTGAGGGGTGGTAGAGCTCACTAAAACAAACAATTATTGTATAGGAACGTATGGGCGGAAGTGAAGTGTTGAGGCACAAACACAAAAACATAACGCATTAACGGAAACATAAAATGTTCATTAGCAGCATACGTAACGAGTGATTCCGTACAGAAAATGTTAAAACAGTTGCTGGAAACGCATCCACCAACAGTCACGCATGCTTGGCGACCTCTACATATGGCGTGATTGGCTGACAATGGTGGCGNGGGCAGTCAAACTGTGCGCAAGTGACTTGCTGCATCAGCATCAGCATCACTCCACCGTCGCTGCCAAGCTTGCATTACTGTCGGTGGTAGCAATTTCGAGCAATTATAAACATTGCTGTAAAAAGGCAAACACTGTGTTGCATTTCTTGTGTTATTTTCGTGTTTGTGCCTAAACGCTTCACTCCCGTCCATATATTCCTTTACAATAATTGTTTTTTTTAGTGAGCTCTACCACCCCTTAATGTTTGTACCATGATTTTAGAATCATCCTGTATACACATACACACACACACACACACATATATATATATATATATATATATATATATATATATATATATATATATATATATNATATTTATAAAGTAGCGTGAATTAACACAAAAAATAAACAAATCCTCTTCGCAATAAAATAAAAAAACTTACAGAAATGTACCGTGTGGCATAGAACTGGTAGCGATGGAGGAATACAACGCGCTAACAAAAACACGCTGTTTTTCTTAAGCCCAAGCTCAATCCAAAGCAATGCGCAAAGTAGGTCTGCTTTCTACACCTGTGTCGAGTCTAAATCGGACTGTCCTTGCCATGCAACGCAGAACGAAATTAAGAAAACTTGCATTGTGGCAATATCTCCCAACCAATCTTCTTCACGACTCTTGGAAATCACTGAATAGACGAATGTCCTGATTACAGGCCAGGCTCTCTATTCTTAGTGACCGAGAGAGACTTCAGGCAAAGAGCACTAATCTAACAGCATCAGAACTGATATTGTTCATAATAAGAATTCTTACTGTACTTAAAAATTTGTGAAATCAAGTGTTCAGACTCATTAAAGCAAGTCACGACTTACTTTGTCTTACAAATGTTAAAAATACTGTACATTTTTTTTTTTTTTTTTTT